>BJBW01001303.1:0-16692 GCA_004320125.1 Scolopax mira
GGCCATGTTCAGTGTGTGTCATGAGCCCCAGGACAGCCCTCCTGGCTGGGTGGAGAGGAACAGCCCACGTTCCTAATGGAGCTCCGAGCTGGTTAAGGGAATAAAAGCCTATTTAAAGGAGTCAGAGCCTTTTTAACCTACCTTCCTTTGAAAGGAAAAAAGCCCACCTAAATATATCTTACCAGAATTAGAGCTTTTAACCTGTTTGCCTCCTGCAGGCCATTGTCCGCCGTGCCAAGAGCTGTTTCTCTGGAAATGGCAGCATTAGCTAATTACTGTTTGAAATCTTTCCTCCTGGTGAGCAGAGCAGCAGCCTGGGAACACCCGCTCCCTTCCCCGACACACAACAGGCTTCCCAAGCCTGGCACAGGGACGGATCCTGCTCCACAGGATGGATCCCGAAGCAAAGGTGGGGAGGCATCTGACCTTTCCCCATCCCTCCCTGCTCCTTCACCCTCCCACACACCACAGGCAAGATCTGGAGGTAGCCCCACCACTCCTGCCTATGGGGCCAGGCTTGTGCCAGCATCCCCCCAGCACAGCATCCATGGGGCAGCAATGGTGCACAGGGTGCTACATCTCTGGGAAACTGCCTTTTCGCTGTGGTGATGGGCCAGTTCCCCCACCTGGAGGGGATCTGCCAGGGAAGGCAGTGCAGACAGACAGACAATCTCCCCCCCCCAACCCCGTTCTCCCAGCGCAGGAGGGCTGGCACGCTTCATTAACGTGCAGCTTGGGACATCCATGTGACCCTGCCCAAAGAGGGACAGCGTCTGGCCTCTCTTCTCACAGCATCGTACAGACTGAAAAATAGCTATTTCTCCCCAGACAAGCAAGTTTTAAACCAGAAGCACTTCCCTGCAGAAACCACCCCAGGGTGGGTGTGAAGGGGAAGCTGCTGGGGACACCCGTGGGGACCAGCGCGGCTCCAGCAGAGCTCAGGGGACCCTCCAGCAGAGGGACAAGTCTGCAGCCTTCCTTACAGATGAGGAATCAAGGCAGCAAGGACAGAAATAAATATAAACAGGACAAAAACTCATCTGATTTAGCGCAGGTTGTCAGAAGGCAGAACAGGTATTTCAGCGACAGCTATCACTAAGGGTTTCTTTTTTAAAGTAATTGCTACAACTCTAGGGAGGAAAAAAAATATATGCTTTATCATGAGCCAAGATGATTTTCCTTCAAGAAATCCTTGAAGTTTGCCTTTTCCACTGAGCTCTAAGAGGAGAGAGCTTCTCCCAGAGAGCGGCTGGGTCTGGGGAAGACCAGAACTGGTGCCTGCCAGGGGAAGGTGGCACGGCACTGCCCTCTTTGGGTACATCCACCTGCTGATCCCAGGCTCAGCTGATGTGGTTCAGACATGGTGTACAGACCAGTCTTTTCTTCCTGTGCTGATAAACACAAGGGATTTTGGGCCCTGCTGCAGCAGAGGTGAGGCTGGAGATACACACACAGCAGATATTGGCTCCAGCAGCCTCACCCTCACTAACTGATGGCCAACAGATTCTCTCCTGCCCCACAACTCGCCCAAACCCCAATTCCTATCCAAACCTCTGCTGTGCTGAGCATCACCACCACTGCTGTGGGGATCTGCTCCCATTGGGAGAGTGCCCAGAGCTCCCCATCTGCATCCCCAGCCCTGGCTGGGAATCAAGACCCCAGCACAGCTTTGGGTAAGAACATGCGTCCCTTCTGCTGGCCCTGCCTACTCAAAAAAGCCAGTGCTTCTTTGCTGAAATGGCTGCTGAGGCTGGGGGTGACTGTAGAGGGTCTGCAAAGGACCACTCAGATGGACAAAAGGCTGCCAAGATCAGAAAATCTCAGCATTGCTGAAGGACAGTGAATTGAGTTCTTGGTATGGCAAGAATTGGGGAACACTTTAGGTCCTCTTCCAACTTGTTCCAACACACCTGTGATAGCCACGTTCTGGCTTTGACAACACTGCATGGATAGAAGATGGATCAGCACAAGATGTATCTACAGCAGCGATATCCAGACCCCCCCACCCCACACGCTCACCATGGCTGGGAGAGGATCCCACACCACCACAGGGCAACTTCATGCAAGTAGCAGAACTGGGGATTAGTGTGTAACCACTACCTCTTCCTTTGTTCCTGTGGGGCTACAACAGGATGCCCCAAAGGGGCATCCTTTGGACTTCTTGTGAAACATGAGGAAACACTATCAGGAAAATAAGATAAGGACCTTTAAAAGGTCACAGCTAAAAGCCCTGACCTGTAGGCACGTGTACCCCCCAGACCTCCCAGACCTGAGCTATAACTTCAGTCATCTGCAAGAGGAGACCTTCCTGCTTCATCCTCCCATGAGCTCCTCACACAAAACCCTTGGAGGGCAGAGACCAGGTGTTCAGAGAAGCTGCGATGTTTGGATCCATCAGAGAAGTGCAAGAACAGGACCTTTTGAAGAGGCTTTGCCAACTCAAAGCCAGAAACTGGATCACTGGAGCCAGAAAACTGGTCACTGATCCATCTCCTCTGTAGGTAACAGTTAATGAAGAACCTGGTTCGTTTATTAGTCCCAGGATCTACCACAGGGTACAAGAAGTGCAACGCTTCCAACCAGCTTAGTGAATCCTGCAGCAAGGAAGGGGTAATTAACTGGGGAGTAAAGCAGCAGGAAGTTGTTTGTTTGTACCCAGGAGGGAGAGAGAACAGGGAAGGAGGGACCATGCCCAGGAACAGCATCAGAAGCCCTGCTGAGAGGGAGTAGGGATTCTAGAAACATATGTGTCTACAAACCGACCTAAACACGAGCACAGTAAGAGTATTGAAGGGCTTACTGCAGAGCTGCAAACACCACAGCTATTTTTAGTTATGTGTAAGACCCCAAATTATAGGCAGAAATACTGTGAAACTTTGGGAGAGAAACAGATCCAACACCAGAATGTTTCCTTCCAGGCCAAGGGAAAGCTCAGTACCCTAGGGGAAAAAAAAAAAAAACCCCAAACGAGGAGGAAATACTCCATTTAGGCAATTTAAGTGGAAAGTAACCCTTCAAACGCCAAAGCCACCCCATGGGACTCCATCTCCTGCCCCTTGGCTGCCCCAGGCTCTTTCCCAGAGGAGGTGGCCAGCAGCGAGGATGGGCATCTGCCCCCCCTCTGCCAGGTTATCTGCCCAAGGGGCCATGCAGCAAAGGCTTGAGTTCTGCTGCCAGTTGCTTGTATCTGTGGTAAATTAGGGAGTTGGTTACTTTTGTTTTTTTCTCCTCTCTTTTTTTCCTCCAAAAGCACAGGGTAGAAACAATGCCCTGGGGCAAGGCAGAAAGAGTGGAGGAGGGAGGAGGGACCAGCAGGTTGTTTGGTTGCTGCAGGTCTCACCTTCACATGGCCACAAGGAAGGGGATGTGTTACAGCTGTGGGAACAGTAATACTGGCATCTCCTTTCTCTGGGAGGATGGGATTTCTCCACTTACCTGGAAAAAGCAAGCAAAGACTTTCACTGACAGAATTCTCTTAGGACTGGAAGGAAACGTACATCACGGCGTGGGTCAGGTCTGCTGCCAGGGCAATGCCAGTCACAGACCAAGCCCTTTCAGCTCCAGGCCTGGATCCCACCAGGAGAACATGTATGCATCCATAGGCAACAACATCCCTGCAATGTGAGTCACGCTTCTGGGTGGGTAAAGCTCCCTCAGCCTGGTTCTGCTCTATCCCTTCTCAGCTGCAGGTCTGGCTGGTCTTTCCAAAGGGAAAAGCCGCCTGCCTTCAAGCTGCATTTGGATGGAGACTATTTTAGGGGCTCCTTGCTGGCACACAGCATCGCTGTAAGCAATCACCTCCGAGGTTAATTAGATGAGATTCTTCGGTGAGGTCTCTGGAGGAGCAGGATTTCCTTTTCTCCGCGTTAAGCCCTTTTATTAACACTCAGATAGATCTCGACATTGCGGTGCCCCTGCGACGCTCCCCGTCGCACCGCTGGCAATAACAGCAGCTCTATTGCAGGAGATTAGGGGTGAGCTACAGAGAATTGCAAACAGCAGAGAAAGCAATAAGAGCAGGACAAGTTTAGAAATCGTCAGCTGTAGCAGCAACCCCAGAAGTCACAGCTGTGCTCCTGCCCACAGCAATCAGCCCCACGCGGGGAGAATATCACAGGATATTAGAGTCACCACCGCAGAGATCTCCCTGGCTCGTACCTCTACAAGTTTCATGGGGACAAGGGATGTCTTGGAGCTCTAAGAAACACCACAAAAACAGAAGAAAGAAGGAAAAGAGGAGGAAAAGAGAGGGAAAGGAAAAGGAGGAGGAAAAGAGAGGGAAAGGAAAAGAGAGGGAAAGGAAAAGAGAGGGAAAGGAGGAGGAAACGAAAAGGAGGAGGAGGAAACAAAAAGAGGACAGTGTTCTCAGTTTAATGCAACATGACTATTTGCTTGCAAAAATGACTTGGCTCCTCTGTCCCTGAACCTTGCAGGTGTTTGTTTAACAGCCTGCATAAATTGAGGCTAATCACAGCTCCGCCAGCTGCCGAGGAGTCCGACAGCCAGGAGGACATGGCCCTGCTTATCTCCGGTGCAAGCTGAGCGAGCTGCTCCCGGGGGTGAAAGCTAATCTATTCAGCCCTAAACGAAGCAGCCGGTCTCTCTCGCCCGCAGCCTCGCCAGGGAGAAGTGGAGACGGGGTCTGAATGGGATTAGTGTGGAGGAGAGAGGGGATATTCGGGCTGCACCTCGGCTGCTGCCAGGGATGCGCCTGGGGAAGGGGGTCGGGCTGGACGCCAGCTGCTGGAGGCCCCTGGGTCTGGTGGGGCAGCAAACAGGTCTCCAGCCTCACATGCCTTCCAAGCAGAAGGACGTGGGCACGGAGCCGGACAGACAGCAAAGCTCTTGTGCATCCCCCTCATCTTGCTTCCATCTTGCTTCGGAGACATGCCACGGGGAGGGAAGGGATAGGGCATAGCATGAGGAAACCAAGTGCCACTGATGAATAAACCATTCAGATCTGGCTCTACACACTCCCAATGCGCATAAGGACATGAATTATATATCTAAAAAGCCAACAAAAGCATTTTATCCAAAAAGCATGTTTCTGTCACGAACCCAGACTTCTCCAGCACAAGGCAGTTCCCAGACAGTGCTGTTCCCTGAAAGCCCAGTGGGTTTCCAGGCTTCACAGCACCCTCCCTGGCTTCCATCAGCCACAGCTCTTTGTGACAGGGGACAAGGAGAAGGCAGGGACTCAGCAGCCAGGGCATGTGTGCCTGGGTCTCAGCTTGGAACCCTGGTAGGACAGGATGGGATGGACAGAGCAGCATTTCCTGAGGCAGGTCAGAGCCCAGCCAGGCCACCTACAGCCCCACCAGGCAGAGCCCACGTCCTGCAATGTACACCTTTCCCTGCAGACAGGGAGGAGAAGGTCTTCCCCGTTCCTCCATCCTGTTAAACAAGGAGCAGGAGTCACTGGGCACCCTCCTCCCAGCTGAGGTTTGTCCAGACACAGCACTGCACCCGAGGGCAGGGATGCAGCTCCAGCATCCACAGCCTCCTGCTACTGCCTGGCTCAGAGCAGGGTGTTGAGAGGACCCAGCCACCTCCTGAAACACTCTCACAGCAAGACCCAAGGCCTCCGAGCACCATCGTGGCTCTCTGCAGCATCCCACCTGAGCACTACCTGTGCTGTGTAGCTCCTTTCTGTACGAACAGAAACAAGCTGCTCCCCTTGGACTTGGGAAGCCACAGAGAGACCCTCAAGCAGAACAGAGCAATGCAGTCCCTGTCCCTCCAGCAAGAGGTTTCCACCAGCTCTCCTGCTGCAGAGCCCACTGCAGACAGGTTCCCACCACAGGCTGACGTGGGCTAGCAGCCGTAGCATCCTTTGTTCTCTCTTTCCCCTGCTAGCCCAGTGGCATCTCCAGCTCCTCTGCCCTGACCTGGGCAACCCTTGCCTTCATGGTTTCCCACACACTGTCCATTCACCAGTGTCTCTTCTCATTTCCACACTGTGAAGCAGGGCCATCAGTCAGCATGGTACGGTCTCAGGCTTGAAGCCCAGGCCTGCAGACCTCAGTGGGCTCTACAGGGATCATCCCCACACGTGAAACCCTCTCCCCATGCACCCACCCGTCCAGCAGCAGCAAAGCAGAAGCAATGGACTCGTACTCCTGGCACGACAAACGCTAATGGTTTCTGGGCAGTCGTAATCATTTCCGATCCGAGTGACATTCACGATGACTAAGCCCATAATAAGGCCGTGGGGAGGCAGCTGTAAAACACTAATCACACGCCCAGCCCTCTCTCGGTAGCTCAGCCCAGACCTCCCACCAGCCTGGTTCCTTGGAGAAGGCACCCCACCGCGAGGTGGTGGACGGCTTGGTGCCCTCAGGGACCAGCCCCCTGGCTCCTCTCACTTCAGTTTATTCCAACCTCATGCTTTCTTGTTATCATAAGAGCCCAACTCTTATGATAAACACCATTTCAGGGGCTTATTACGCACAGAGCTTAAGCTGCTGAAGAACACAGCAGTTAGAGGGCTTAAAAACAACCCTAACAGCACAGTCACCTATTCTGGAGAAGTACAGTGGTCTTCAGAGAAGCTTTTCAATAGCTACACGTATTTAAAGCTGGGCTCCTGAGCACTGCATTAAGAAGAAGCAAACCCATGCTCCGTGATCAGCCCTTTGCCAGGGAAACCTGCCCTCACTTGAACTTGTAGCACATCCCTCAAACCTGGCCAGGAAACCAAACCCTGGGTGATTTCAGAGGTTCCTACATCCCAAAAGCAGCTCCCAGGCCTGGAGATGTGGCAGGGACTGTGTCCAGGACATAACTCATCTGAAGGCTGTGGGATCAGGGGAGGCTGGGACCATGCAGCACTGCAGAAGGAGGATGATGGTGAGGCGAGGGTGGAGAGGGGGTGCTGGGTAGGTCCCTACCCAAGAAACAACAAAGACCTTATCCAACCATCTCCAAGGTTCTCTGCAAACAACCTTGGAGCTTGGGAGCACAGACACTTCCCCCTGTTCCTTCTTGGCCCATACGAGCAGTCACTTTCACCATTCCCTGCCACCATTCCACAGGAGAGGACACTCTGCGTTGCTTGTGCACCGAGGTAAGAACCCAAAGCAGGGAAAAAAGGGAGAAAGAGGCAAACACCCTGATCTCCATCCATCTGCTCTACCCTGACATCCAGCCTGATCCCATCAACTGATCTGCATCTGCAGTCCTCGCTCTTCAGCCACCTGCGTGGTCCAGGGGGTGGTAGGAAGCCAGCCCCCCTGGCTCTGAGGCATTAACCCTGCTTTCCAGAGGCTGGGGGACCCTTCCTCAGCCCACCCTGCCTGCAGGAGGCCAGCTCTGCTTCCCCGAGGGCTGGCAGGGTTATTATGCTGTACGACTGCATCTCTGGAAGGCTTGGGCTTCTCCCTCCTCCCCTTTCACTTCATGGAAATGCATAATGAGATCTCAGCACCAGCCGAGGAAATTGCCTGCCTTTATCTTGCCAGTGCATTGCCCAGGCTGACCAGGGAAGAAGAACACAGGCAGCAGCCAGAATACAATCCTCCTCCAGACAGCGGAGCTGAGCAGTGAGGCTCTCACGGCCCCATCGCCCCTCAGCTTTCCATTACATTTGCATTTCATTTTCCAGAGCTGCCCGGCTCGGCGGCTGAACACCAGCCCTGCAAAGGGCAGGAGATGCTCTAGGGCCAGACTCCTGCTCCACAGGTCAGCCACGGAGAGAGAAGGCATGTTCCCTGCCACCCCTGCTCACCGCATCACGAGGCATCACCGAATGCATGAGGAAGAGGTCAGGCTTCAGAAACCAAACCAGAAGTCCCTCCGGCAGCATCCTGGCATGCTGGGACTAGGAAGCAGTAGGTCACGCTTCTCCACAGATACCTGGACAAGGATGTTCAAGAGGAACATGACAGCAGGCAGTCAGTGGCCCAAACTCACTGGTTTTAGGCTCTTGAGAAGACCAGTCTCCCCCACAAGGAGCTCCCAGAAATTATCTTGACTCTCCCTACAGCACAGAGTTCATGAAGCATCAGAGGCTCTTCCTGCAAGATCCTCGGTAACAAATGGCCCAGCAGCATGCCAGATGGCTAATAAATCCAGACTTCACACACCATCCGCTCCTGGGAACGCTGAACACTTCCCGAGCCTACAAACAGGCATTATAGATCAAGCTCAACTGGAGATGATGATGGCTGATGGCTAAATCCATTGTGTAGAACAATTGCTTCATTAGCAGCCGAGCTGGGTACGTGGTCAGGGAGACGGGGCCTGCCAGGAGATAAGACAGGGCCATTTTGCAATAATTTGTCTGAGTCTGCATGGAATGTCAGGGTTACAGCAGCGCCTCTGGAGCCAAACCAAGACAAGATCTCATCCTGGGTCCTACACAACCTCACTCACCACCAGCAGTCCCTCAGCCAGGGGAAGGGGAGCAGCTCCATTTTGCCCTTTTCGAGCTGTCCTTGGGAAGCACGACAAGGTGAAGCCCAGTGCTATGACTCTGGATGAGGAACTTAGATCAATCCTCTAACTTTTTTACCCAAAGAGCCACCTGGGAGACTTCTCTAAAGATGTTCCTGGTCTAGATGGCAAGAAGCAGTCCACCAGTCCATGGACAGGAGAAAGGAGTGCTTCTCCATCCCCAAAATATAGGAGGCTGCTCCCCTCCCCTTGACACAACCCAGCAGCCACAGGCTGGCATAAATGGAGAAAAAATAGCTGTTGAAGCCTCCCCTGTCTCTACCTGGATGCTCTCTGAGCACAGGGCTGGAGGGCAGCTCTGCCCCACTGCCCACCTTGTCCTGGAGGACTTGGTGTCTCACAGGTAAACGGGTGGAATTAGTCACAGGGCTTCACGTGTCAGCAAAGCTTCAGCACAGCATCGCCGCGGCTCTGAGCAACAGCCCATGCCGGAGAGAGGAGGCAGAAAAAACAGCCTTGAGCCATCACGCTGCAAAGATCTCATCCCCTGTGCTGGCAGCTTGAAGGACAAGCATGTAGAGCCTCATTTTCTCTTGGCCCCATTGATTTTCTACAGCTCCGTCTCCAGATCTACACAGAGAGGCAGCTCGCTCAGCCCTGCGGCAAGGCTGGAGCAGGAGGAGGAGACCCATACCACGCTGGGGACAAACCAACCCAGCCAAGGAGCATCGTGGGATGGTTGATTTAATGCAGCCATAAAGAGGGGACAGATATTCCGGCTCCTTGGCTTGTTCCCATGCCCTAAGACTGCTTTGAGCAAAAACTAAGGGCTCTGGGTCAGAGTCAGCTCCTCAATAAGCTTGTACCCCCAGGTGACAAGTTCCCCCCGCCAGGAGCCAACCCTGCCTGCCGGGCAGCCACGTTCATGGGCTTTTCTAATCTCTCAAATTCTAGGCTGGAAAGCAAAACTACACTTACTGCTGAGAATGGGAACACTCTGTAAATAAATTGCATCTCGGAAATTAATAAGCATTGCCTAATTGAGGCTTAGCATCTTAAAATTGTAAAAATTCTTACAAGTCAACAGAAAAGGAAGGAGGAAAGACATTTACTTGGCTGTAGAGCCCTAACCCAGAGCAAGCAGTAGGTGAAGGCACCAGAGAAGAATCACCACTGTTACCAGGTCGCCCTGCTCCAACACCAGGATATGTATGTCCCAGGGTCAGACTAATTCCTCCTCCCAGCAGAGCAGCAATATTGCAAATGGCTTTTAAATATCAACCTAGCGCTTGAGTGCTTCTAAGGCAATGTACAACATGCATCAGGGATGAAAAAAAATAATCAGATGGCATTAATCAAGCCTAGGCCTTAGCACATGAGCCAGGGAAGACTTGGGCATTCAGCATTTGCAGGGGACGAAGCTCAGTGCTCCTCTCCTCCTCCTCCTGATGGCCACGTGCCCCATCACTCTGGTGAGAAGCAGCTATGGAGGCTCTTTGGCCACCTGGGAGCTCTCAGAACCTCTGGTGTGCTGCGTGGGGAAACGGTTTTGCAGCCAATCTCCTGTGGCACCACAGATTCCCAGCAGATGACTCCCCGGCCACCGCACTGGCAGCTTCCTCCCGGCTGCCATCTCCTTCGTGCCAAGCCTGTGCTCCATCCAGCCTCCCAGCAATCTGTCCCCACCAAGGGACCAATGCGTTGTCCAGATCTTTTCCTGGCCTGGAGCATGCATGGACTCATGCCCAATGAGAAGTGAGCCTGAAGACGTTCTTGTGTGTGATACTGGTGTTTTGATCCCCTTCGGATTAGTCCCATCTGCCTCCCAGACTCCCTAGGGTTCCCAGGGGACTCCATCTCCCAGCATGTTAATGGGAGATCAGGAGATAGCTAACTGGGAAGGAGAGTGTTTCCCACACATCCAGCTCACCGGGGCTTTTGTCCCCAGTCCTCACCGAGCAACCCCCCAGTGCTGATGGCCACACATCCCAGCTTGTCCTCAGTGGCACATAGAACTACAGTAGCTGCAGAGTCACTGTCTTCCTCCCCAGTATCGTGAAGGTGAAAGCAATAATCCCCTCTTCCCCTGCCCACATCGTTAACACATCCAGGTGAGCAGGCAGACACAGCCCCCCGACACAGAGCACTGGTTTTTCTCTCCACTACCTCCTGGGGGGCTGGCGTGTAGAAACCTTTAATGAATTCGACATAACGCCTAGCACAGAGCAGCTCCACTATTTGATGCAAAGTTTAATTTGATTTCTCACTTGAATAGCTGAGACATCCTTGATACGCTTCCTTCAGCTCCTTCCAGATAAATCTGCTGCATACAATTAGCACCAGGAGTCACCTGTGCTTCGTTTCACCAGCCCTCCCCTTCAATCCTCTCTCACCTCCACCTGCACCAGGGCTGCAAAGCCACCCCAGATCCCACCTCTAGAAAGGGCTTTCCAGATCATCCACCCTCCTTTAGCAAGGGGAAGGCTGAGGTTAAACAGAGCCAGCCATGGACCTGAGAGGGTGAAGCAGGCAAAGGCCAAGGCAGGAGCTGCAGCCAAGTCTCCCAGCTCAGGTCACCACCAGCAACCTCTGCAGGAGAGCAGTCAGGGGCAGCAGTGTCCTTTCTACCCCAAGCTGTTGTGTTCCTCCCCAGGCACAGCTGCATTTCAGCTACAGGGCTTGCATTGGCTCTGCAGCACTCGAAGAAGAGCAGAGCACAATGTCTTGAAAACAGGAAGCAAATATTGTTATGGGAATGCAGATGGGAATATGGGGTTGAAGGAAAAAAAAAAAAAAAGTCTTCAGGTTTTTCTGGCATCTGTTGCCAGGACATACCACATCCTCAGCCTACAGTCCACAACCATGGTCCTGCTCAACCAGGTTCACTATCAGGACAGGAGGACAACCCACAGCTTCCCAAAGCCCAGTAGACCAAGGTTGTCCTATGCCACAGCTGGACCCAGGAGAAGGTCTCCCCTGAGACTTGAGAGCCCCCATGAGCTCTGCCTGATTCAAACCCCACCATGATCCAGCACAAGCAACACTGGCTTGACTGAATCTGTTCCCTTCCCAACACTCTGAAGCACAAGAGTCGATTTAAAAATCTTAAAGCAAACAGTTGGGGAGTGAAAAATGGATTTTCAGGCTGTAAAGCCCCAGACCAAGGAGCAAACAGACTCCTTTGATTGAGAAATCAATGCTTGGGTTTTACAGCATTTCACACGAAGCAGCAGCAGAGAAGAGCCCTGCGTGCACCTCATCCCTCCAGGGCAGGGAGGAGAAACCAGCAAAAAGCAGAGAAAAGAGATGCTCTGATGCTTCCTGTGGTCTTACCTGCCTCTGGTTCTCCTGCTTTTTCCCTGGGTACAGCTTGGGCACAAGAAATGGCATCTGGGCTGATTATATCCAGGTTGAGGTTGAGGTACCATGCCAAAGAGCCCCCAGAGACTGACGTGTCCCACCATATCTGAAGGGGAACAGCTGGAGCAGATGTACCCAGGGACAGGCCAGAGCAGGGTTGTGATATTGAGGCTGATTCCCAGCACACAAGGTGCTGCTCAAGGCCAAGGGCTGGTCTCTCCTCACCCCTCAGGAGCTCATCCATCTCTCCCAGCCCACCTCCCAAGGTCATGCCCACCCAATGCAGCACTGGGTGCAAAAAGGTTGGTGTAGAAAGGGAAAGAAAAGGGGGGGGGGGGGGGGGGGGGGGGGGGGGGGGGGGGGGGGGGGGGGGGGGGGAATAATCCAGAGACTGAGATTGATGAAGATGCCAGGGGGAAGGAACAAGTCACGCAGGGAAGAGGAGGAACAAGCCCTGCACACAACAGGGGTGTTACAAGCAAGAGAGACATGCTGACAAATTAAAACAGACCAAGAGAACCCCTGATATTTTTTAAAAGCCCTTTCTTTCTCTCGGCTTTCTTCTTTTCCTTTGTATGTTGAAAATTCATCTTCAAAAGCAATCACAATACCCCCAGAGGGAAAAATACCCCCGCACAAGGCAGACTTCCCTCTAGGCAATGTGAATCTGTATTACCCAAGTAAAAAGGCTTTCATCTCAAAATCATTCGTTTCCAGAGCACTTGACCCAAAAGGAAATCTCCTTTATTTCTATAAAAGTCACTTTCTCTACCAAAGTCCCATGGCCTCAGAAGGGAGCTGTCAGGCAGCTTTCTGTGCTCAGTGTTGCCTGCTCAGAGTCCTTCTCCTGCCCACGCCATGCTCCTCAGCATCCCCACCACTGAGGAGGGCATGGATGGATCAGAGACCAGTGACACCAGGGTGGCAGTAGACCCCAGAGCTGGGAGCTCAGGGGCTCCTCTGCTCCTGCCAGGCTCCACCAGCCCCTTTCTGCTTGGAGATGGTGGCAAAGGGGAACCTTCCTCCAACCGTTTCTGTCCTTGAGCAAGAGCCAGCGCAGCCAATAACCATCGTTGGCATCAGACTCGCTTCTCAGCTGCAGCTTGAAGCCAAAAGCAATCTCTCTTTCCCAGAAGGAAGCCACCCACAAGGCTGTACCTCAGCACCCGGGTGATTTTGGACAGCTCGGTGATGCCACCAGACACGCCGGATAGAAACCAGCTCAGGCAAGCGGCGGAGCCAGGGATTGGGGAAACAGATTCTGCCCTGGGAGCTGTTGTGGCTCCAAAAGCCAGCTGTGATCTGCACCTCCAGGAGCTCTCAGACTGCAGGGGTGGCCCCTCCAGGTCCTCACACCTGAAATGCAGTGGGAAAAGTGGCACTAGCAATTCCACAGAAGGCAGGAGAGGGGCTGTTTGTTGGAGGCAGCACTCAGCCGGGCAGCTGGCTGGGGTGAGACCAGAACTCCTGGCTCCCGTGGCCATCTCTGCTCTGGGGAAGGTGCTGCCACGGATAAAGGTCCCTGCACCAAAGCTCCTGGTCCAGCTGAGTCCTGCTCAGATGCCACAGGCCATCATGTCACCTGCTCAGATGCCACAGATGTCACCACCCCATGGGTGACAGGAAGGGCACTTGCAATCTTGCTCACATGGGACACAGCTCATGTGAACCTTCTGCTCAGTAAAGTTTAGCTCATTCAAAAGTCACCATTTCAATGCCAAGTTTTGGAATACTTCTTGTGGAGCTTAATGGCCCAGCCTCAGGTCAGGAGAAGGACAACAGGACTCTTAGCTCACAAAATTCCAGCCAATTTCTACTCCTCCAAGCTGAGGAGAACTTAAAGCCCAGCCCTGAAAGCTGAGAAGGCCCAGGGACTCCCAAGGCTGGTTGCGGGAGAGCTCTGTTAATTCCCTGGGTTTTAAGCAGCCTGTTGTTGAGATCGCTGGAAGCACCTCCCGAGCACAATCCCCACTCTCTCCCCAACAGCAGCATCCCTGGTACACGTGTAACAGGCTCTGGCTGACTCGCTGGGCTCGGCCATCCCGGAGGGAGCAGATTTATCAGGCAGGACTGGCAATACGGATAACGGCACCGGTGATGATTCCTTAAGCCAAATTGCTCATCCTGCACCGGGAGGTGACATCCAGGGCAAGGTACCTACCAAAGCTTTACAGGAGAAATACAACCTGCTTCAATTTATACAAGCCACCTCTGCAGAAGCATTAAAAACCTGACAGGGAGGGAACAGGAGGAGCCAGGGTATCTAAACCCTTTCCAGCGGGGAGGCAGCTGGCAGCTCGAAGGCAGCGCAGACACCCTCGCACACCGACGGTGGATGGAGCAGCTCCAGCATCACAGGGCGATGCTGCTGCCCGTGTAGGCTCAGCATCCCACCCACACAGCCCAGCAGCATCCCAGAGCAGGCCCCAGCCCACGAGGCGAGCAGAGCCCGGCTCCTGCTGCCAGCAGAGCCACGCAAAACACAGCTCCCACCTCGCTCCCCCGCGGGAAGCAGCACCGAGCAGGCAGCTCCACAGCAGGGAACAGACTCCCACCGCCTATGAATTAGCAGCAGGTACAATTCCTGCTCATTTCCAGGCAGGAGCAGAGTCGCACCTGCCTCGTTCTTCTCTTCCAAAAAGCAGGGACCACCGTGTTTTATCTGCTCCAGACATGCCACCCCCAATCCCATTGGCAGAAGCAGCAAAGCAAGATGCTCACAGGCGATTTCTAAGTCTGCCTGGGTGGTTGCTCGCTAGTTCAAGTTGGGCTGATTTTTTCAAGTTGGGCAGGACTTTTTTCTGGGAGGGAGGGAGTGCTTTTGTGGTTTGAAGCTCTCCGTTTCCTTCAGCTGACAAACCCTCCAGCCCCCCTTTCCTGTACACCCCAGGGAAAAGGCAATTAAAATCCTTAAGGTAAATAACTTCCAAAACTCTCAGAAATTGAGAAGTCTTATTAGTAGACATAGTGCTTCAAGATATGGTTTAGTGATGGTCTTTATCAGAGTTAGGTTGATGGTTGGACTCGATGATCTTAAAAGTCCCTTCCAACCCAGGCAATCCTGTGATTCCTATGACTAATTTTTAGGAGAGCATGGGATGCAGGGAGAAGGAAGCTTAAGATAGACAAACTACAGTGGAAAAATTGATCAATTAAAGCCGTGGATGCTATCAGGGAAGAGAGCAAATTCCTGCACACCAGCGTAGCCAGACATTTGTGCTAAAGCAGATTTGTCTTGGCTTCTCCACAGCTTTCCTCTCCCCGAGCAGCCCAGCTCGACAGCTCTAATGGTGCGATTCACTTCATTGACCTATTAGCTGCCACCCGCTCGGGATGCAGCCCCAGCAGATTGGCCATTGTGTAAGCAGCAGCAAACATAAACCCTAAATAAATTTTCGGGGGATGCGGAGCGGTATAATTAATCACAGGGTCTTTCAGGAGGCAGCAGCAGGGAGGGAGGCAGGGGAATACAGAAGGCAAGGCTATGGGAAGAGGGGGCACATCAAGGTCTCCTGTCTGCTGCCTGTCCTGTCCTGCCAGAGATGACACAGGAGCTGAGAATTAAGAGACAAGGCTGGAGTCAGAGCTGAAGTCAACCTCCACTTCACTGCTCACCCATTTCTTGACCCTCAGCAAGTGACTCTCTCCCCAGCGTGCTTCGTTTGGGTACATCCTTAAATCAGCAGATAAGTAGCTCTCTCAGCCAGTAAAGTTAAGAGCACTCTTGGTCCCCTCCCCGCTGTGCTGAACTTCCATCTTCCTCTTTCCCACATTTCCTCCGAGCCTGGCCCAGAGCATCTAACCCAGAGCGAGCACAGGAGAGAGACGTCAAAGGAAGAAACAGAAGGAAAAGCTTTAAACACCCTGAGCTGGTTCCTTCCAGCTCCTCGCTTGGCAAAGGCAGCAGAGGAAGAACCGAGGTCTGCTTCTCTCTCCCCTGCAACTGCTCCCGTTTGGGATGCTGGTTCCTGCTGCCCACCTAACAGCTGAATTTGCTGCATGAAGGCAGGCAAAGAAGGCTGGTGGCTGCTTGGAGGGAGGGGAAGCGGGGGAAAGGAGGCCCCAAATTTTACTGACTTTAGGATACAGCACATCTCTGTGTCAGAGCGCCTTGGAGCCTGACAGGAAGAAGTTCCACCTAAACATGAGGAGGAACTTCTTTACACTGAGAGTGGTAGAGCACTGGAACAGGCTGCCCAGAGAGGTGGTGGAATCTCCTTCTCTGGAGACATTCCAAACCCCCCTAGACAAGTTCCTGTGCAATGTGCTCTAGGTAGACCCACTCCAGCAGGGGAGTTGGACTAGATGATCTCCAGAGGTCCCTTCCAACCCCAAATGATTCTATGATTCTAAAGGGAGACAACTTATGCTTTGGCTGAGCCCTCTGCTTCTCCTCTCTTGCATCCTCCCTACTCCAAGGACAGTGGTCAACACAAAGATCTTCATCAGAGGGCACTGCCCTCGTCTAGAGAGAGAGACAAGAAAAGCATTTTTCTTTCCTGCCACTGAACAGGAGGCAAATGAGACTAAAGCACAAGTCCTAAAGGCTTGGTTGGAGTTGAAGTGTCAGCATTCACCCCAAGATCAGTTCACCTGAGACATGTCTCTTCTTCCTCCATTCCTTCAACCCCACTCCCTGCTCCCTCCAGATAGAGGCCATCCCCTCCCACTCTCCAAGCCACACTGAAGCACTGCTGAACAGAAGCCCTTCTCAGAGACAGGGGAGGGGGGGAAGTTTCCAGCCTTTGAGCCATGCTTTTAATATTTCATCTTTCTTTTTCTGCCGGAAGGAAGTAAATTCCTTTTGCCAGCTGGGCTGCAATCGCACCACCGCTTCTCTCTGCCTCAGAGAGCCCTGGCTGACAGCCCCTCCAGGCAGATGGTGAATGCAAGGCTCATATCCCCTCCACACAACCCCTTCTGCTCCTGCAACCCCTC
>BJBW01001303.1:16755-62977 GCA_004320125.1 Scolopax mira
TCAGCAACATTCAAGAGAGACTCAAAGTATCACAGAGGACCCCTGTGCTGAGCTCCAGACACCTTGATGGACCCACTCTTGTGGCAGAACTTGTTTGTGAAAGGTGACAGGTCAGCAGCCACCGGGTCAACTCTAGTGACATCCAATCACTGCCATCAAGGTCTGTCTCAAAGTCAGCTGTCCTCCCACCTCCCACCCAAATGATCCATCCAGCATCATCTGTGTCAGGCCAGATTTTATTTTAAATTTTAATGTCTGCAAAGTATTTTGGCTTTAAATTATTCTGCAGACTCACTCAGATCATCTGCGCTTCCCCGTCTAGACAGAACAATCTTGTCAGTGAAACAGATTCACCCTGACATTCCCGTGGCACACGGTGATGCGGTTGCTATTTTAGAGGAAGGGAGAGAGCTAAAAAGCTCTTTCTCTTACATTTTCAAAATGGGATTCCTGTCCATTCAACTTCAAACACACACCTCAATAAATCACCCCACCATCTTTGATTTGATCGGTTGCCCTGTTAGGAAGCGGTGTGGATGGGGAAAGGGGGAAATCACTCAGCATCTGTGGGGTCCGACATCCCTCAGTTCTGCTCTCAGCATGCCTGCCCTCAGGGAAGGGAGGGCTTCCTTCTCCTGCTCTGGCTCTCTCCTCCAGGCTGCAGACCAAAGACAGGAGCCCCCAACATCAGAAGGACATGGACTTGTTGGAGGGGGCCAGAGGAAGGACATGAAGATGCTCCAAGGGTTGAAGACTCTCTGCTAGGAGAGGGGCTGAGAGAGTTGGGGGGCTTCAGTCTGAAGAAGACAAGGCTCTGGGAAGATCTTAGAGCCCCTTCCAGTCCCTAAAGGGGCTCCAGGAAAGCTGGGGAGGGGACTCTTGATCAGGGAGAGAAGCCATAGGACAAAAGGCAATATTCTTAAACTGAAAGAGGGGAGATTGAACTGAGATGTGGGGAAGAACTTCTTTGGTGTGAGGGTGGTGAGAGCCTGGCCCAGGTTGCCCAGAGAAGCTGTGGCTGCTCGATCCCTGTAGGGGTTCAAGGGCAGGTTGGAGGGGGCTTGGAGCAACCTGGTCTCGTAGGTGGTGTTCCTGTCCTGTCCAATCCCATGGGGTTGGAACTAGATGGTCTTTAAGGTTCCCTCCAACCCAAACCACTCTATGATTTTGTGACTGGAGTGTGGAGATCTCCTGGTGCCCCTCTGTGACACTGAGGTCCCTGCTCCCGAGCACTGACCTGCCTGCTCCTCCACGGCTGCGGGACAAGCCTTGGCTGACTGGCGGGAGGTGCAGGAGAGACATCAGCAGCCTGAAAGAGACATTAAACCAAGTCAAAATACATTTTGCATATCAGCTCTGCCCCCGGGTCTCTGCCAGCGTGTGAGAGACTACAAACGCTTCCCTTATAATTAAACAAGTGCTTCTCCTCCTTGTGAGGAACCTGCACAAAGGCAAAGGTAAATCAGAACACGCGTTTGGCAGCGCTTCGTGTCTAGTCAGCCCCGCTGCAGCCCGTGGTACTTGGAGAGAGAAAACAGCCTGATCAAACCAAAAATAACACTTTTCCCCTTGTGTTCTGCAAGTGACAGGTCCTTGATGCCTGCGGTCAGAAGTGACAGATACCAGTTGGGCATCTTTCCATCTCCTCTGCTAACAGCTGCCTGCCCATCCAACCCGCAGCACGGCAGCGGGGAGGCAACGTTTGTGCTTTGTGTGAGGCATCTCCAGCCCAGGCATCACCCTGAAGAAACCTGCAGCTCCCCTAAACTAAGCCCAGGAGAAGCTGGACACACACACAGGCACAGAGGGTCCTCCTCTATCACAGGAAGTTGAATGTCAAGAGCACAGCCCCAAGGATGCCTGTGGGGAGGTGAGGCTGGAGAAGAGTCTGAATGCACCAATAGACACATCTGCAGGTGGCAAAGGGACATTACATGGCTGATTTTATTCCCCAAATGCCTACAGACCTTCAGGAGCTGCCCAGTTCAAAGCAGACCGTATCAGCACATCTGCACCAGCATCTAATCCCAGTGTTGGAGCATCACACAAGAAATCAGCTGCAAATGATTTATTCAAGGAAAAAAATGTCTCCCTATATTTTAAATAGGAGAAATGAAAGCAAGAAGGACTTGCTCTTTGCACAGGCACGGCTGATCAGTGGTCTAATGGGAAGAGCTGCTCCAGGCCACCTCCACACACTGTTTTCCCACCCTCCATATGATTTATAACCCTGTGGACTCATTCTGACCTCCACGGAGATATTAACCTGCTCACAGGAGAGATCAGAAATCTAAACACCCTGGGAACAAACCATCTCTGTCCTTTAGGAAACCCCTGCCTTTGTGTCCACTTCTGCCAGAGCACACCTGCGTGTGAAAGAGCCAGCAAAGATGCTTCTCTGGAGTGGCCACCAGCACGTCCACCTCCAGCCAGGAACTGTGGTGCAGCAGATGGCTTAGGGATCCAGCGAGGCAAAGCAAAGCAGTGCAAGATTTCACCATCCAAGAGATGACCAAAGAACTGACTTTGGACAAAGAACTGACAAGGAAAATCACACCAGGAACATATGGGAAGCAGCATATGGATAGTGGTCCTTCCCTAAGTGCATTGAGGCCATCTCACATAAGATTCTCCACAAGGGTAAGCACATAGCACGATGCCCATATGTGGAGAGCATCCCACAGCAGCAAGTTCCACCTTATGCCTCCTCCTTTACCCCATAGTAATATTTTACCAGCTCATTCAGTGAGAAGGTTTTGGCCCAGGTCTGGGGCTAATTGATCTTTTGAACAAACCTGCACCTTGTGTATCCGCTCTCTGTTGATGGAGAACTGAGCTTTCTGGGGAGGCATCTTCTGTCTCATGCACCAGCCCTGTTGATGTCCAGATGCATGATAAACGAAGTTACAGCACCAGCAGTGTTTTCTGTCCTTCTGGGATGGAGAGTGCTAATGCATGGGCTGAACTGGGGGTGGGGGAGTGAAGTCTGAAAAATGATGTGCGAAACGCCTCATTATCACATCCTTAATAGCCCCGAAATTGCTTTGAGGATCTCTGTCATTTCTCCTCCCCTCTGGGTTGTCAGGAGTTGTTCCCGTTTCCTCAGAGTTATGGCCATCCAAGCAGACAGGGCACCTCAACACTTGGAGCCATCATCTCTGCACCAGGTGTTCCTGTGAGGAACCACAGGAGAACAGCAGCCCTGGCTCAGCTCAGCACATCTGTTCTATATCAAGTGGCTCCAAGAGGGGCCACTGGCATCAGGCCTCCAAATTTTGCTCCTATACCCTGCTATAGCCCTGCCCACACCATGCCTCAGTTTCCCTGCCTGTATGAAAGAGTTGTAGCATCTCCCACCCACCTCAACAAAAGATCTTTTGCTTTTCATTTTTATTGTGCACTCACAGAGCTTCACCTATACCTTTGGGGGAATTTTCAGCCAGTTCAGAGGTGCTGATGGCACTTCCAAGATCATCCAACATCTGAGCTACAGCTCTGCTCAGCTGTATTTTCAAGCACTAGTCAACGCATCATCCTGGATGTCCTTGTGGTCTTCTCCAGTGGGAAAAGGGTGTGGACACCAGCTGCCTGTCCTGGCCAGGTCTCCTTCAACACACATGGAACAGCTCAGCAGATGCTCTCGATGGAGGTTTGGTCAAAGGAGCAATTGCTGGTCCCCTGGACCTGGGGAAAAACCTTCTCAATGAATTAATGAGCTGCTATGGGGTGAAGGAGGAGGCACAAGGCATTAGCAGGTCCCAAGTCAGCACAGAGGCTTTTAGCTACCACGGAGCTGGTGGTTGCACCTTTAGTCATTGCATCCAGTGCCGCTTTTCATGACACATGTGCTGAAGGGATTTGATGACTCCCAAGAAATGCCAAGACATGAAGCTTTTAAGAACTACAGAACTGCCTTTTTAAGAGGCGGGGCACACGTGCACCTAATCCAGTCTTAAAACTAATGATTTAATTTACCTTAGGAGAGGCAAGCCAGCATAAATTAATATCTCCCAGTAGTATAACATAAGCATGTTTTATCTGGAGATTATGTTGATTAAATCATCAAGTGCCATAATCTTCCCTTGCTACCTCAGTAAGATGGGGAAAGAAAAAAAGAACTCTAAAAATATAGAATATAGCCTTCTAAACCACAGGAGGGAAGTGCACATCCATCTCCATGCCCTCTCCTTGCTCACTAAAGCCTGCAGCCCAAGACTCCCCACCCTGGAAGAAGCTGTTCCAGCTGGTGTGGTACTAAGAGGTAAAACGAAGCTACGTGCTCAGAATTTGAAGAGATGCCAGAAGGTGGAGGCTGGAGGAGCTGAGAGGTGGGATAGGAGTGACACTTACGGGGCTTCACTCTGCAAATGTTACTGAAGAAATTAAATCTGACTTCTCAAGGCTATATGTCTGCTTTCAGGATACGAGACACCGAGGCCATTAGTCACGCAAGCTGGAAATTCAAGTGGCTTAGAGTCACCACACAGAGAGAAAACACAGAAGCCCATTTAAAACATCTTCCTCCCACCTCCCTAATCTCATTTCTGATCGTTCCTACCTCTTCTGCTCTACACTGAAAGGAAGGACTCACCTTGATTAATCAACAAGACCCACCTTGACTTTTTCCAACAGAGTTATCACCTGCTGAGGGTAGTTTCTTCAGACAAAGCCTATTCCTTTGGGACTCAAAGGCAAACACTCTGCTGCAGCTTTCTGCCAGGTAATCCTGTGTGGGCACTTCACATTTAATGGCTTTGTCTGCTGGCTGGTTGGATTGTCTGTGAAGTGCTCTAGAGCCCCTGGGCAGGGCACTTCAGAAGCACAGCACCTTTTATTTAAAACCAATTCAAACCCGCAGTGGCAAGTTTGTCATTCTCCAGGGAAGCTTTCAAAAGATCTTGTTAAGTTTGTGGCAGAAGAGAAGGGCTCCAAGGCCAAAATAAAAAAAATTAAAAATCCCCACAAGAACAAAAGGCTCCCCCTGAAAAAGCAAACTCTAAGCACTATTTATACTGACCCCAGACCCCACCAACAGGGCTCCAGCAAGAAATCTGTATTTATGAGGCCAAACCTCAACGTGAGCAGTATCGACTGACCCTCCTAGCCCACTGTTACACAACTTGGTGTTAGTGTTTGTGAAATAAGTGGATTTCAGGAAAGAAGGGCAATTAACCGATGTAGTTTTACTTATTGGAAAGGTGGAGCAAGCAGCAAGTTCTGCCAGACGTGCTGCAGCAACTGTACTTCCCTGCCTCAATTTCCTCATAAATGGAATAATTACTCCAGTGGAATAACTACTCCAAACTTGGAAGCATTCAGACGAGAAACAGCACTATCTGGAACATTATTCTAATACCAAAATGAAGTTATCAAGAGGAACTCCATGCCCAGTGTCTTATGGAGAAAACACATCTCCATTCCTGTCCCTGCAAGAAAAAAAAAATAAAAAACCATTCACCTGGTGTAAAGGAACCACAGTCTCAGGTTCTGCATTATCTCAGCAGGAGTTTTTCTCAGCCAGAAGGAACAGCGTGCTGACTTCCAGCCTTACAAATCCATAAGCTGCAGGAAGCCTCCTGACATAGGTGGTTTTTTTAATTATTTGTTTCTGTGGTCCTGCAGGATGATTCATGGAGCAGAGGATGGTTGAGCTTCTTTCCTTGAACACCTTTCAAATTCAAACTCAGACCCAAGCACCCCGAAGCAAACCACCTGGTCTTACCATATAAAATTGACTTCCCTGAAATGATTCAGGTAAAGGAATATGACTTCAGAAGGATGTGAAGATTTGTTCTGATGTCATTTTACAGTAGAAATAACCTGTTCTGACCCTCTCCCTCTGCAAGTGTCTCTGCCTTTCCAGGTGTGAACAGCATCTCCTTTCTGGGCTTCCTGGCTCTTCAGTTCAATTAACAAAGCCCCCAAAAGGCTGAGGGCTTCATTACTTCCAAATGAAACATCCTCAAATATGCTAGTGCCACTTGTCTTCTGCAGGACCCTTGTTCCAGACAAGCCTGACATTTTGACAGCATCTCCATGCTCATTTTCCCGGAGCAAATGCACCGTTACACAAAGTTTAATTTTTAGGAAGGCTAGAAAATCTCTGCCTCTAAGTAAACATCAGACAAATATCTCTGCACTGCATGAAACTGAACGTCAAGCCACTCAATGAAACCAACTTATCTACCAGGAACAAACTTGACAAATCCTTGGGATCAGATGTCTTTTCTCCCCCCACTTTCAATTACACACAGTCCTCAAAGTCTAGAGAGAGGAGGCTCCACTCATTGATCCTGTCGGCATCGCTTCTGCTCATGCTTCACCCTTCCTGCTGAGACAGCTGCCTTTGGAAAGGAGTATTTTAATAAAATGTAGCAAAAAAAGCATTACGAAGAAAAGACACGAGGCTGCTTTGCCTGTGCCCTCACCCCCAGAGCCCAAGGTGGGCTGAGAGCAAGTGCTGCCTGCAAACACCACTTTGGCCATGTATCTCCTCCTCTCAGAGCAGCAGACAGCCCCACGGGCAGCACAGACCCCAGAGGACACTCGGCTCCTTGGTGACACCCACCATCGGAGCCACATCACTCTGCTGCTGCTCACTCACTGCAGCTCCTTCTTTCCTAAGGAGAAAATTTGGTAGGGGGACTTGCTCCTTCAACATCCCCAACAGTCCAGACCTACAAGCATTGAACACATTCGATAGGATGAGGGGGAAGGGTTTTAAACTGAAAGAGGAGAGATCTAGATCTCAGAAAGAACTTCTTTGGTGTGAGGGTGGTGAGAGCCTGGCCCAGGTTGCCCAGAGAAGCTGTGGCTGCCCCGTCCCTGGAGGGGTTCGAGGTCAGGCTGGAGACGGCTCTGAGCAACCTGGGCTGGTGGGAGGTGTCCCTGCCCAGGGCAGGCGGGTGAGAAGTGGGTGATCTTGAAGGTCCCTTCCAACCCAAACATTCTATGATTCTATGATTTTCCCCCTCCCCAGGCTGGGGGCAGAAAGCCCTCATGGCAGACCAAAGCCCACAGGCATCAAGCTCCAGTTTTTCCTCCTCCCTTCTACATCCCTTTAGCTCCATGATGCCCTGGGCAAGCCAAAGCCAAAGGAAGACTATGGTCATCAGCAAGACAGACTTTGTTGTACTTAACTAGTGAGTACCACTAGTGAGTTACCCCCTTGGAGGGAGAGACCTTCCTTTCTGGTGGGCTCAGGTCCTCTCTGAGCCGTCTCACACATAACCCTCCTGTTAGCATTTTTACAGACCCTGTTGTTCCATACTCAACATCCTGCACAGGCAAATAATTAATTATCCCCAGCAAGTTGCCATCTGTCAGCTGATCACAGACAGATCTGATTAACAGACCATCCCCGTGTTCTCCACCTACTACAGAGGAAAACACACTCTCTTCCAATGGTTTATGCTAACACACCTTTACTTGGGATTTGCAGCCAGCTTCTCACAGTCAATGCAGCTAATTAGGAGTAACTCATTATCCAGAAATCATCTGGTCACCTGCTCTGGGCTGAACCTTGACCTGTGTAGCAGGATGGAGAGGAGACAAGAGGGTAACCACGAAGAGATTACATGCTGAAAGGTGTAGATGAATTTCCAACATAGCTGAAACCTTGGACAAACCCTTAAGGAAGATGAAGTTGCCCTAAAATCCAGAGCACAAACCAAGTTAAGGAAGGAGAAGGGCACTTCTGGCTTAATGAGGACACAGCTCTCAGTCTTTGGCAGATCATTGTGCTCCCGTGCCTCAGCTTCCCCATCTGAGCAATCAAGCATCTTCTCATCTACTTCTCCCTGTAAAAACCTTTGAGATTCACATTTCAAAACCTCTATAGGGATAAAATCACCGCCAAGACAGGCAGCAGCAGGTGCTGGTGCCCTTCACAGCACTGACCATGCAGGAAAGCGAGATGCTCTTGCACTGATGCTGGTTTCTCCCACCCGTTCTGCTCAGCAGCAGTCAAGATTGCCACAGCAACAGGAGACAGAGGAGAAAAATATTTCTCTGGAACGTATTTGGTTGCTTTTTAGTGGGTCGACATAAGAGAGTTCATTTATAAATACGTCAAGAGCATGTCAGTGTGAAATTGGAAACGAGAGTGGATGGCAGCATGGCAAGCGAGGTCCATGGAGTGAGAAGATGAAACAGGCAGGTCCACCTGAGTGAGGTGTGGAGCAGAGACCTGCAGGAGAATGCAAGACCTCAGTACCCATCAACTCCACCGAATGAGAGTGGAAACCCTTTTCACTAACACAAACAGCTTTGTGGTCCCTCGCCTCTGCCCTGACAGGGACCCCAAGGAGCCACTGCTTCCAGAACACCCACCCTCGTGTCCAGGCACCACACCATGGAGCTGGAGCTTCTGCTCCCCTGGGGAAGGAAAAGCCCAGGAATCCCAGTAGCTGCTCCACTTCCAGCATCCCCACTGCTCCATCAACCCAGCCACATGATGAGACAGTGAACAGGGACAATAAGGTCATGCATGAGATGGAGGTCTTTACATTAAAAGAGTGGAATTCTTTAACCAAATAAAATGCGACATCCCAGTGAGAGAAATGGAAATAGTCACTCTTTTGTTTTCTAAATACTTTAAAACACATTAAATTTTTATAGTTGGATAAACTAAAGCTGAAAACAGCAAACCTCAGACACCCATTCAGAGTTGTTTGATGATTTAGCGCTCATTAGTTACTTCTGTGGAACAAGAACTCAAAAGGTGTTTCAATTTTTCTTATTCTGAAAGAGGAAGAACTGCAGTCACTCATGAGGGTCACAGCAATTTATTGCTCTTTTAGGTTTGATTTTCCTAAGCTCCCCAGAAAAAAAAAAAATCACAAACAATCAAGACTTCTGTCATTGTCTCTCTACAAAATTCCAGACAAAGTACATGAGTTAAAAAGAGAATTTTTTTTTTTTTTTAAATTCGATTCATCTCAGGAAAAAGCCTCTTTTGGAACCTTTCAATGAGCACGACGTCAAAAAGCCAGTGGAAGTCAGTTCTCAGATCTGGCTTCCTGTCCCTTTGAACATCTAATGGCTGGGGGGGGCAGAATCTTATTTTGCATTTGATCAACATCACAGGCCATTTCTCTGGGCAATGAATAAACTGCTTGATGCGAGTCAACAACCAACTATAATTTAACCCTCCATAAAAGTCCATTTTTGCCAGAACGTTCACCTTTCTTTAGAGTTACTATAACCAGGAGTTAAAATACTTTCTTAAATTTACTTTAAGTGCTGTCCATAATGAGGATTAAATTTTTTTTATAATTGCAGCAAAGCCGTTTCTGTTCAGTGAGGGTTTGAATTCTTCAAAACACCCATGTTAGTCAGGAAAACAGCAGACAGAGAAGCCAATTTTCTGTTAGAATTTAAGCAAGACCCTGTCCATCTCCTGGAGTAACTTGTCTCTATTTTTCCAACTAGTGGCAGGAAATCTTCATTTTTACAGCTGATGTCTACACTCTTGATCTCTACCACACAATTTGAGCATCCTTTTAAGATTAAAAAAATGTACTGCTTCCCCTGAGTGCACAATAAGGCACCGAATTTTTATCATTTCCAGCCTTGTAAATGGCACAGGCCATTACAGAACAGCCTGCTTAAAAATACAGGATACAATACTCAAGTAGCTTTGTTAGAGGAGGCAGCTCTACTTTTTATAGTGATCAACTAAGGCAAAAGAGATTTTAGTTTTAATAAAATAAGAAACTAAGGATGAAGCAGTCTTAAAGCAAAATACCTTCAGCATAGCAGTTAAATTGGAGCAAAGAGGGCTTCAGGTCCCCACTCAGGACTATTAAAAGGAGAAATTATAGTTTGAGGGTTGATCCAAGGGCACTAGGGAATCGGCTACAGGCAAGGAGCCCTGACAGGAGGGAGTTGTACAAACCTCGTATGACCTTCCAGGAGATCCAAGATTGGCATGAAAGATTAGAGTAAGCGTTTGAAATGAAGTTTTGAAAACTTCTACGTTGAAGCACCAGTTTACATACCCATCTCCCCAGTCCAGACCACAGCACACTCCCATTTCCTCCTTCCCACCCCAGCTGCTCACTGTCCTCATTCTTTCTTTCTTTGGTGTTTCCCACTACAACCTCCAGTCCAAGGGTAAGCGTCCCGATTACCTGACACACCCCCAGATGATGCCTGATGGTAACAGCAACAATCTCAGCACAGTTGAGTGTCCACAGAGGGATTATGGAAGAGGGAGACACTGCAACAGTCCCACAGGTATTTGCTTCCAGAAGACTCTTCAAATTCTGATTAGGGTGCGGAGCAGCTAGAAATGTGTCCCACCTCATCCCAACATCCCCCCATCCCTTGCAATGTAAGGCCAGAGCTAGTGGAAAGACAGGCTTTTGGCTGTGAGAGCAGCTATTCTTTCCCTCTTCTGCCAAGGAACAGGGATGGTGAGCAGATGTTGTTGATTCAGATTAAGATGCAGTGTTAAAGCCATGTAATTAAGCTTACACAATGTGCACCTCTACCACGCCTGGCTCTGAGAGCATTTCCACCAATACCTTTAAAATTACCCCCAAAGAGGTAACAGAGAGATGACCTGCTCTTAGCAGGATGGCGAGGTATCTTCCCAAAATTGAACCAAAGTTCCCAGCTATTTCTACAACCAGTGATATAGGTAGGAAATAAAACCTAGTGCTTTTTACTTAACATTTTTTATTGTAAAAACGAACTATGATGTTCGTTTTAAGGCTCAGTGACAAATCCTGTTTGGTACATCATCACCTTATTAAAAACCCATCACACATGCAGAGAATGCTAAGTTATATTAAGTATGACTGTTAACTTGACAAAATACAGCCTGCTGCTTTCCACCCAACTAACATGGCAGCCAAGAAACAGCCACCCTTCTCCTTTCGTTGCCAAAGCTCCAGATCTCTCCAGCTGAGACACCCAACACGTAAGAAGAGGTTCAGTGTCTCGGCCACAAAGGCTACACCTCAGAAACTCAGCCATACCACCCCACTCTGCATCCATGTGCATACATCACTTACTGGGATGTGACTGCAGTAAGGAAAAGAAATGGAAACAGTCATTTAAAATACTCCATTTATCCAGATAGGAAAGAAAGGCTCGACTGATGCTGAACAAGAAGGGAGTTCAAAAAACAAAACCAGAAGATGCCTTAAAGTGACAGATAGTGATGAAGGCAGATATTACAACTTTTCATCCGACAGTCAAAAGGAGCACAAAGTTCTTTTGCACAGAGGGCAGAGACGCGACAGCGTTGTGACTGCACTCTGCAGTTCACATCGTGGCATTGGTGGCTTCAGCCACCACCAAAAGACTGGGAATAACAAAAGTGTCAGATTTTTAAACGTCTTGGAAGGGAGTACATTAATATCACCACTTGGGCAAGTGTAGAAACCCAGCGTTCTCTCCAGTAATTAAAACACCCTTCAAAGGGAAGCCTTTGCATGGCATTTTAGGGAACTAAGAGCATGTCAGTGCCACTTTCCACTCTGTTCCAGGATTCTTTGGAGGATACAACAGATCCAGTGTCTGTCAGCAAGATTCCAGCGTGAGCATCAGTGAAGAAAGTAAAATTTACCTTTCATCTCTCTACAAGTACGAGTAGTTATACCTGTTGTTCACACAGTCTCGCTATCTGCAAAGTTCACTTAATTAATCCTTTGGTTTATACTCAATCTGCCTATTTCAGGAAATGGACATCAGCAAATAGACATACTCTTTGCTTGCTCATTGAAGGGTTTTTTAACATGTAGAGAAACGAAAGCTTCTGATTAACCACGTGTGACTGCTTAACTACATGAAAATCAACGGGATTTTCATCAGTTTCTAAGCTGTTCACACTTTCCTAAAAAAAAAAAAAAAGCCTTAGCGCTCAAGTCTTTAAACAGTTCATCCACTAAAGTTGATGTTGTATATACCAGGTATTACAGACACATCTCTCGGCTGCAAGCTGAAAGCTGGCAAGATTAATCTCCTTTTGCTCAACATCCCGAGCCTCACAGGAAAACAAACCCCAAAAGAAGGAATAACCTCAGGTCTTGACAAGCAAAGCTTCTTCCACTGGTCTGATTCAAAACAGAAACATTACGTTGTCTTCAACATACGAGTCCCATCTATGCATCATGAAACAATGATGAAAAGAAGTACGATGCAAAATCTTCTTAAATAGTCCCCCAAAATACAAAGGAAGCATACAGAAGCTTGATGCAAAAATCCAGAAATAGTCCGGGGCAGTGCTTGGGCATCACTAAAGATTTAAGGACTACTGGGGATTATGTGGCCAGCCACAAACTGTCTCGTGAGAGGTCATGACAGCATTCTCTGCTGCTAAGATGGGTGAACAGACTGTCATTCCCCATTACAGGTTTGTCTATTGGTTTAAAAAAAAAAAAAGAAAAAAGAAAAAAAAAGACCAAGGAAGAGCATACAGTCACGCAGCTGATCGTCGACGAATGACAAAAACACCTCGCTGCAGCTGTCCCAGATAGATTCTCATCTTTGTGCTGTCACTGGTTTTCCTCACCCAGATCTGCATGAGAAAAGGAAAAAAAGAAAGGGGCAGTGAGATATATTGGGAAGAAAAAGGGAAAACCCACACAAAGCAATCTGCAGACATGTCCAGCTATCCTTATTGTCAGATCTGAACATCTCTGTTACTTGGGGTGCAAAGATAATTTCCCTTAATCCCTTCTCCCTCTCCAAACTAAGCATTTGCAACCCGAGTAGAAAATGAAATAAGTTTGTAACTTTATCACCTCAACTTCCTGCTCAAAATACTCATCAAGAAAAATTACTCCTTCCAAGCATCATCAGGAAAGCAAGTTTCCATCTGCCACAGCTCGCAACAGAACTCTGGCATTAAGCTTTACCTAATCAAGAATAAGTCTCTCCAGATCCGTAGATCATAAAATTATCTATCCTGGGATTTGCCCAGACAAGTAATGATTAGTCAAATGAAAAGCTTATTCTGATTTTGCTCAGTGAAGCATTTCTTGAAATGTATTAAATAAATTGTATCTGAAGATAAAGGAGCATCTTTAAAAAACACCTGCATGGAAGAATTCACATAACTTGCCAATATTCAGTATGTTCCAAAGGACAAATTATTTCCACAGAGGCAGCCTCTCAGAATTTTTGAAAAATAAAAATCACTTTCAAGAAGTTTAGACCCAAATACCTCTACTTTAAAAATCAAATCTGAGCAAACCACCTCTGCATTTCATCATCCTAATGCATTTAAACATATTTAAATAAATACATGGAAAGTAAGAGTCATCCAGCTCTTAGCACTGGAGTATTTCAGGACACAAGGCCAACATTGCCTCCTGCAAAGGACTATAAAGTCAGTGTTGGCATGTGATTTATCCAAAACTTTAATGGTTTAGATATCCCATTAGCTACAGGCCTGGCATGGGAGATTGACTTAATTCTATTATTTTAATTATAAAGTGACTTTACTAGCAGAAGCCCTCAATATAAAATGAACTTACTATTTGCCTGCATTTGTAATGTGGTTATTTCCCTAGAGAAATTTGAATCCACCTTTGCTGATAATCATCTCTCTTCTGCAACATTTCCAAGAATTTGCTATGTTTCACTAACCATAAGAACCCTTAAGTCTACAAACTTGGGGCAACTGTACACAACAGCAAACACGTAGAGCTTTATATTCTATCCCAATATGATGGAATGGTATATTGGTTTTGCCAAAGTTAACTGCTTTGTTAACTTTTATTCAGAGGAAAATTAAAATTCAGTTTTAAGTGATCATCCCAGTAAAATTACTTATTTACAGAAAATGTGCCACCCAGTTCAGAAAAATAAAAACATTAAGACATATACTGAACTTAAACCTGATGTTTTGGACATACAATCTCTTTTGCAATCAGAAGATAACATCTATTAATTCTAAAGAACTGAAGGACATGGTGAATAGAAACAACCATATCCACCTCTGGATTTCTTTTATTCCTAGACTGTAAAACAAGCTTCCTCCTTTTTTCAGTTTCCAACAAACTGAGATTGCTCATAGGAATAATAATTTAAAGAAAACCCAATCCACAAGAAAACCCTTTCCCGCATGTATTGAAGAGTTTGTTGTTGTCAAAAGGCAAATGACTGAATTGGTTCTACACACTTGGCCAACGACTTCCAGCTTTTGATTCACAATTTCTATACAAATCATATCAAAATCACATCATAGAAATGCATTCTGTTTTGATCTAAACACACTGTATTTTAAAGAACCTGGGCCTGGGAAGATATTTTTTGTATGGGTTTTTTTTGTTTGTTTGGGTTTTTTTGTTTTTGTTTTAAGGGGGATCATCATATCTCAGACTCTGTGTTAGAGAGGCCCACAAATTACAATTACAAAATTCAAATCAAGTTTAAGAAAACTGATTCAGACCTTCATATGAAGAAAGATGCCTCTGACACACTGGTAACTGCTTCCTTTCCCCATCCACAAGGTGGCAACTGTATGTCATAACATCCCAGATGTTTCTTAAGTCTTTTCACTTTGAGCATTAATGGAAATACTGGTGGGGAGACCCTGTTCCTTTGAATAATTTGACTTCCTTTAGAAATGCTATCAACTTTTGATTGCAGTCTACAACTAGAGACCTCAAATCTAGGTCTGACTTCTAAACTCAAGCAGGAATCAGTAAGATCAGAGTTTGGCAACCAGGCTTTTAAGTGTGTGATGAAATCCGAGATGTTCACATTGCACTCCTAAGAAAGCACCTTCTCATTTCAGTGTTCTGTGAAGTATTTATCTCCCTTGGCTTTATACTGTTTCAACAAACCATCACGAGGCAAACAGCCGCCCTTCCTCCTCTCCAGCTTTTCTCAAAAAAAACCCCACTAAGTCAAACCAAAACCCATCATCTCACTTTAAAGTTGAATTCACGCAATAAGAATCAACAGATTGCATTTCCTTCAGGTTTTCAGGTAAGATGCTCCCAAAAGATTGAGTTTTAATGTTGTAAGTTAACGGTAATAACTTCAATCAAATGAGCAGTACTATATTTTTAACGCATCCGTTAGCATGCCACTACTGCTTCATCTAAATAACCAACCATTGAGCGTAACAACTGTTATTGCAAGGAGAACAGTTGTGATACAAAGCGTATCCCATATGCAACTCATTTTGTTGAAAAGAAAATATTTTCCCTTAGCTGCCAAAACAAGTTAAAGTTGCTTCATTGGCTGATTGAAGAGAAACGCGTTCACGGCTGTAATTTCTTTCCTTGAAGTGTCTGAAGGAAAGAAGGAACCTCTCCCTTTGCCCAACTGACGCGCCACTCGAGCACAAAGCTTATTTTGCAGCAAGATTCACATCAATCTTTGCACACACGTCTCTTCACCTGCCTCTCCAAGCCCTCATCATGTCTCAGACCAGTGACTCCCAAGTCGGTGGCATTTTAATTTCTTTTAATTTTGCATTAATAACATCTGCAAGTTGTGCTCTTGAAATAATGGGACTGGAACACGTGAATGCAGTGCTGGTGAGATGCAATGTCAGTTCCCCCCCTATTTTCCCCACCTGCCAGACTCTACTACTTGCAAAATGTAGGCTCACTCTTTACAAACACAGCAAGTCTCTTCCCATCTCAAGAAGGGATCTCTCGACCCAGTTTTATCTTGGATTCAGATTCTTTAGACAAAAGACAACTACATCCTTTCTGAAAATAACATTGATTTTCTTCTTAGTCCTTACTAGACAGTGTCTGCCTGCCTGCACAGCTTTCCCCGCTCCCACGAAAAACAAAGCAGCCACTACCTCATTGGCACCCACAGAACTGATCACACAGCTGATCTTAGTGTTCTCTTTAGACTCCAGGTAAATGGCCTGGCTCTTGTGGTACCTGCAAAAATATAATGAAAAAAGAAATACATGAAACCATTAGCTGATTGAGAAAAGAAACAGTTGTAAGATTGATAAAGCCAGGATTCTACAAGCATTTGGATTGAGTATATATGAAATTCGTCTCTTTCCACACCACTTTTCCCATCTTCACCAACACAGTGGTGGTCTGATTCTACACGCACACACTCTCTCTGCATTTAAATGATGGTTCAGGATGCACAAAGCACTCTCAATTCACTCTCAATTCTGTATGAAGATTCCTGAAAACATGTTTCACAGCTGAAAGAGGGAGGGGCAGAGCACAAAGACAGAGAACACCAACTCATAACAAGCCCATGTTTCCAGAGTTAATCAAAATAGCCCTTCACATTTCAGACACAGGATGGATTTTAGAAGGCAGCTCCACATTACGCCTGATAAAATGTGACACAGAAAAATCACAGATACTCAAAAGTTATTCACATTCCGCAATATGAAATTACCAATACACCACCACCACGAAAAAGTTAATTGTACTCAATCAGTGCAGTCTAGGTAGTGTTTAAACAAAGACCTCAAATTTCTAATACTGTACCATTTTGGGTATTTTGACAAAATAAGAAGTGATGGGTAACTGAATGTAAGAAGCTGGACATATCTGCCAGAAGGAGGCTGTGTCTAAGCATATCAATTTTTTTCTCCTTTTAGATCATATTTTAATCATGCTCTATATTTCTCTTAGTGCATTTGGTATAAAATCCATAATTCTGAATTGCTTAACTTCATGTTTTTATCTTCTTTGCAGACCATGTCTCTGGTAAGTGCTGCAAAGTGAGCTACACAAAACTCCCTAGTTTCTGTTTATTCTGCCTCAGAGTTCCACTGGCAGAATCTGAAATAGATTATTTGTCAGTAAATAATCTTAACCAAGAGAACACCAAAGTGCTGTAGAGTTCTAAAAGCATAACTATAGTTCTACCTTTACCCTAATCATGATGTGCTTCATCTTTAACTGGGCAACCCAAACCGCAGGATCACTGCGCAAATACTCAGTAACTGCTCAGTATGCAACTCCCTGCAGCCCGATTGGCTGACAGCCATTTGTCAAAATCTGTGGATTTGCATAATCTTTACAGTTATTTCTACAATAACCATACTGTTAATATGGAAGTCTTCCAGTAGTTTATTCCATAATCTCTTCCTACCAGCTCGAGTACTCAGAACTTTCACACGGGTTGCCAGTAACAGGAATGATAGTGACAGGTTTCAGCTTCCAGACTAATTACCAATGGGCTGGGTGAGGTAATTAAAATAAACCCTCAAATTCTTCAACCTTTAGACACTTGTGCCCAACCATTACTCTTTGTCCTTCATTTTAACAGAAAGGATGTCAGTGGGTCCCAGGGCAGTGTAATAGCAGCCCCGACCCAACCAAAAATCTCAGTTTACTGAGCCCAGGTGATCATTAATTAATATAAAGGAAGGGCATAAGCTACTACAATAAGGCATAAAACCCACAGTCCAGCAGTGTCCTACCATGCCACGACTGCTTAAGCAAGGAGAATTGATGATCTTGATACAATCAGTGCACAAGCTCCAGACAACTCACAAGTGGTATCTGTGCCTGTACAGATAATGAAGCAATTTTTCCACTCAAAGCTGTTTCTTCCAATTTTTGTTTATCAGTGAATTCCAAAGCTAATGAAACAGACAAAGCTGGCTCCAGCACCTGGATTTCACATCACAAGTTAGCATCCATCAGTAAATCTATGCTAATTGGGCACAGAAAAGGCAAGGTAACAAGTTAGTTCAGCACATTTTCATTGAAGAGTTGTCTCAACCATCTCATGCTCCACAGCTCGGCTGAAGGCACAGTAGCCTGGTAAATCTCAGTTACACAGTCATGTCTCAGCCCTTGGTGGAGTTTATAAACTCACAGGGGAACAGAGGAAAATACTTTGGAAGAAAAACACAATGGAATTTAAAGTTGGCTTGCAAGAGCAGGAAAATACTAAACAACTCCGGTTTTTGCAGGAGGTAAAACACACGCAGCACTGACAAGTGAGGCAAGCAGAAATCATTCCACTTTCTGCTACAAAATATTTTGCTGAAAGGTCAAGATTTTCAAGTGCATCTCCATCAGAGGATTGCAAGAAATTGCTCCACGTTATTGTATGCAGACAAAAGTAAAAGCAAAGAGTTGGTTGTTTTACAGTGAGCTGTATTTTAGGATCTGATGGGAGCAAATTGACCGAGGATAAAACACTAAAGTCTAATTCCACATCTTTCTGAAACTCCCAACACAAAGTCTCCACTTTGGAGGGATGTTTGTGAAATGTCTCTGCAAGACCTTCGGGAGTCCATTACTAGCCTTAGACATTCACTATTTTGAGATAATGGTCGTTCCTGGCTGCTGTCAGGAAACAGAAAGAAAGCACTCACTCCCGAGCTGTGAGTTTTATTGTTCCTGATGCACACCAGCAGCTACAGCCTTAATACACCTTAGATTAAAAAAAAAATTACCCTCCTTCTATCAAGAGTTATTTTGTTATTTTAAAATACCTGCTGTTTTGCACAAGTATTATTGCTATGAATAAATAAGATTATTACAGCCAAAAAAGATGTCAAATACTTTTTTGAAAACAGCATAAGAACAAGGAGGACAGGAAAGGCAATGGCTGGAACTCCTGACAGTGACACCCCTGTAACAACTGAATTCAGCAAGATCAAAATATCTTTTAGTGTTTTATGTCTTAACCAGGTATCTTTTTGGTATGTGCTTTTGAGAGATTCATCTGAGCTCACTGAAGACTCAAATTTGTTGGGAGCTCGGGAGTTTTGCTGACAGATTACTCCAGAGTCCCTCTCTCCTTTTTTCACGCTTATAATTCTGAAAAACAGTTTATTCATCCAAATATATCCTAGAGGACAGTCACTTCACACCAAAAAAAAACTATGAAAGCAAAAAAAAGAACTTCATGAATTTCTGAAAGAAAATGCTGCTTTATGCTTCCCAGAAGTTTAAGGTCCAGGCAGCAGGTTTATCCGAGTTGCACACACCAAACCCTCAGTGAAACCTCACCTCAGAACACCAGCAGAAGGAAAAATGGACCAACTGTATGAGATGGCTGTTGAGTAGAAAACAAGCTTCACACTTATTTTCCATGATAAAATTATAACCTCATCACTTGTCATTTTGAGCCGTCAGATCACAAAGTGATCACCAGGCTACAAATAAGCACACAGCTTGCAAATTACTTTCTGCTTAAGGCATTGATTGCCCCCTTGATTATCCAGTTTTGCATGTCTCACAGATTAAGTTTAAGATCTACTAAGATTTCTCTGCAGAATTTAATATTTTCCTTGTGTTTTGTGAGGCTTGCACAGCTCTACGCTCATAAAACTTGCCAGAGCTAAATCAAATCAGCAATTCTGAAGTTGCTTCTCCCATGTGGCTTTGATCTTTAAAGGTTATTTGGAGTTGTTATTAGAAACATTTTTCATTCTGCTCGTCTGGTGCACAACATGTCTTCTGCCACCTTGTGGAACCATGGGCTAATGTTCCACAAAACAGAACACCAGGATGGTGAATACTGCTAACACCACCGTCCCTGTGATCCCAGATGATCTGTGTCCCAGCTGACCAGCTTCACAGCTGCATCACGCTGTGTCTGCTGCTGGTTCTTTTAACATCAGGTTTGACAAAAATGTTTCCCAAGCATCAGAATGCGCACCACTGACTCCACAGAACAGGTTTAAGTCTCCTTTTATTCAAGCCAGTTGACTCCTGGAAGTCAACAAGGTCTGAACACTCCATTATTGCTTCTGATTTACAAAAGTCACGATGATTAGCCCATTAGGTTAGGAAGGGGCTAACCTCTGCCCATAAATGTTTTGCCCCCAAATTCTTTCATGAAAGCAATTTCTCTCTGCAGTCTTTGTCTCCTCACTACACAAGGCTCTGACTGCTTAAAGCAGAAGTTTACCAGGACTTACCATCTCTTATCATAGTAGAGTTTTCCATCTTCTATTCGGGCTTCAAACCGCTGTGCTGGAGACTCTGCTGGTGTCGCTGGGAGGTGTTCAGGAGAGGAGGGAGAGGCTGAGAACAGGAGACAGACTGTGGTTAAAGACGAGCATGTGTTGACCACCCAACAGCACAACTGACCACAGAACTACAATCAGTAACGTCATATTAACAGAAAGCTCCAGACTCAGATCTCCATCAGAAAAACACCTAAGTTAGGCTCCACCCTGTCTTGAAATGAAGTGTACAGATACATCTGGAGAACCAAAAGCATAAAACTAAAGTTCTCAGTCTCTCCATCTACCTGACAGGCAGGCAAGCTGCCCAGATGCAGCTGAATACAATAGAAAGAGCTCTTTATACAGTTAGATTGTCCCCCGCCCAAATTTTTCAGCCACCAAAGATCCACACGCCTCCCTTCCCACCCCTGACAAACTTCAGAAGGGATGAAGAGACTCCACACAGCACCAATTTGCCACAGTAGCTACACAAAGAACGGCAATTACACCGTCAAAACAATTATACAGTCAAATTACACAGTCAGCAATTATGCAGTCAAAAAACCTACAAGATAATTCTCTGTTCAGAACAGCCTGACTGGGAATGAGTTCCAACGCAACCGTTAACTCACCTGGTCTCTTGGGTGATTTAAGCTACATGGAAAGAAAGCAAAGAAGCATTAGAGATCTGACACGAGCCATAGAAATCTGCAGTAGTAATTTCAGATACTCTTACTTTCATACTCTAAATGATTCTTTTAAAAAAATGTATTGTTAAGCAGCATCACACACAATCAGAATAGCATGCTATAAACAGCCAGAGGTGTAGATAATCAGTACCACGATACAAAAAGTCTGCAAACTGAACTCTTTCAGAGCATTCAGATAATCCATCAAATCGAGCCAAACCCAAACCCATCCAGCACATTATATTCCTTGAACATGATCCAACATTTCTCAGGGTACAGACAATATAGGAGATAAATCATTAGAGACACCTCGACAGCTGGCACAAAAGCACGCTGCACTACCATCCTCAAAAGCCTTAATGAGCAGCCTCTGTTATAAGAAATTAGATAAGCCTTAAAGCATTTAGCAAGAAAGCAGTAGGCTAATAAAACCTAGAAAAAAAAAACCCTATCAACACCCACACTGCACCCTATGCAGTTTGCTGAAGTATTGTGATAGTGGGGAGGGGAAAAAACCCAACCCTAAAGCCCCACCACCCCATGCCAAGGCCTGAAGCAGAGGCAGCCCATGATCCCACAGAACGACATGTTAACATCTGTTCAGCCGTGCGGAGGAAGAACGAACCTCATCACTTGGTTCAGACAAAAGGTTACATTTTTAGATGACAGTAATTTTAATTAGGTTAATTAAGCTCATTAAAATAAAAGGGAGGAGATACCATCTTGCTAAATCTTTCATTGTCTTACTTCAGAAAGCTTACTGGGATGAAATAGTCCCACATCTCAAAAAGGAACACGAAACAGAGCTGTGTTCTCTTCAGGGAAAGCATTAGCTTTCTCTTTGAAACAAAGAAATACAAATCAAGCAATAATCCCTACCTTATTCAGTGTTCTCAGGTCCTCCATTATTTGCTCATCAGTCAACAAATAATTTAGCTGAGGTATCCGGAATTAAGGTTTCCCATAAACTCTTGACAAGCAAAGCTAAAAATTAAAGGTCAATGACATTTCACTTGACTATATGTAAGCCAAGAGGTTTCTTTAAAGTTGCATAAGATTTTAACAAGCGTCATACTTTAGCTTTTTTTATCTTATGAATTAATATAAGTTCATCTCCACAGAGCCTCATATTTAGCAGTAAATAGAGTGCAAAATCGTTTTATTTTCTTCAGACATAACCATCAATGAAAAACTTTTAGTACATTGATATTTACTTCATGGAGGCATCAAGCACCAGCATTTCCAGTGTTTTTCATCTTGCATTTCTGTAGAATACAATCTGGAAGCTGAAACACAACAGACTCTTCAGATTTTGTACAATGAAGCTGAACCTCAAAAAAGAAACTAATCATTTTGCAACTCAGCAAGCAAGAATAGAGAGATAGGGAAAAGAGGGGAAAACCCTACAAAAAAAGTCTCCGAAAAGAACCAGAAAATAAGGCCAGAGGCACAAAACACATCCTTTCTGGATAAGGCTAAATAAAAGTCTACCATTCACCTGGAAAAAACCACCCAAAATCTCAGAATGCAGCTGTTCTTCTGCCATTTTATGTAGTTTCACAATCAAATCTTCCTGCTTCCCTTCTCTACTGCTCCTCTGTCTCTTCCACACAAGAAATATCCAAGCAGGAAAGCACCACCCACACAAAGCAGTGGACCCTCTCTCCAGCTTTAATCTACTGTATTTCTTCAAAACAGCTGCTAAATCAAAAGTATTCAAAATATTAAACTCTAGTTAATAATTGCTGGGCTGCAAGGATTTTGGTTCTGATGGACTCTCTCCCCAGTGAGGAAAGGCAGAGTTTCATACTGTGGCTGCTGTATCACACTCAATTAGCAGGTCATGTACACTATGAAACTCATTTATTTTGGGTGAGATAGGGGCACTAATAAGTAGGTGGGTTTTTTCCCCGAAAGAGCAAACAGAGTCTCCACCAGAAAGAGGTTAATTAGAAACTGGAGATGCTCGTGACCATCCCACATCAACTCTAGAAGTTCAAGGTTTGATATTGCCTTCAGAAAAATGAGTCACTCCAAAGTCATAAGTTTTTTTAATCTGATACAGGCCATACAAGTTTGGAATCTAATAAGGCTCTGCAAAGCAAGTATCACTGCCTTCCTCTCCATGTGAATTTAATATACAAATACAAAAAGTGCCTATTGTCACAAAAATGTATTTCCAAAAGCTAAGAACAATATAAGAAACATGCAACAAGGAAGAAGAGAAGGATTACATATACATGTTTTTCTCTCTCTTGTGATATAGAAAACCAAGATGGATTTTCATCTTTTTTCTTTTTATTCAACAAACCTAGCACTCCTTGCTTTTGCTGTGCATCTCTCTGGATTAGAGATCTGAAGCCTTTATCAGAAATGGAAAAACTAGTTTGATATGACAAATATGATCCTTCTGGCAAATGTTTTGTCATATCTTAAAATGAGAAAAAGCTTTGGCTCATGTAAAAAGCCATTTACTATCTATGGAATCAATTACCTCAGCATTTATATATAATGTTCTTTTAAAGTTTTCCCTTTGTGAAAAAAAAAACACGCCTGAAGAATTTGAAGTTTATTTTCTTTGTCAGTGAGAATAAGTTCTCTCATGACACTGTAAAGTTTAAGTTTGGATGCTTTGGAGGAATCTCCAAAGACTGGTTGCATTATGTTCATTTCTCACACGTTATACATTACAAATTGTGCTTATTTCCTAGAATAAGATCTGATCCTAGCACTTCATTCCATTTTCCTTCCTGAATAAAACAACCCAGCTGTGGGTATTGTGCTGGCTTCAAACACAACACAACAGCCCTCCAAATGACTCTGTAAAGGATATCAGGGGCAGGTTTCCTCCTCTTGTCTGGGATAGGAACTGGATCGTTTGGTCGTCGCCTCAGTTTCCTTGTCATAATAGGCTTCACTTCCATCGAATCTGTAGAATAATGAAGTTGGGAGAGCTGATAAGACCAGAGGGAAAGGAGTAAGAAGCAGTAGCTTTCTACACAAGGCACGAGGAAAATAATCTTTCCTCTTTCATACAGAAAATTGGATTTTTTCGGTGTGATAGCTTCCAGCATCCACGCTGAAACTGCTGACAGTGAATTCCAGTTCTCTTTCATACCAGGTCACTGTTCAGTAACAGGGTGGTGATGCCACAGTTACAGCTCCTGTGGGCTGGAAGTGGCACAGTTGGTTTGGGGGTATTTCACAGCTCCTTCAGGTACAGATAACAAGCACAAGGATGCTGTAAAGATTCAGGGCAAATTCAAATAGTGGTAATGCCATCTGCTTTTGAACAGGTCATTTAAAAGGCAAAGTTCATGGAGTTCTTTGCTAACGAAACACGGATAGTTAACAGCATGAAAAACACCAGCTACAAATCAACTGTTCTCTTTTTCTTGTCTTCAAGCTGGAAAAACAGCTTTGTCAAAGGAATACAGATAATTACTGCATTCAAGACTGATACAAGCCTGCTGGAGAAATTTTAAACAGAAATACTATTTAAATTCAGATTATCTAAAAATGTTTCAAATTATGATTAATGAAATGAATCTAATTAATATCATGCAGAGCAGCAGCTGACAGGAAATAAATTGTAGCATATGCACTGGGGAAAAAGAAAAACAATCTGTTTAAAATTGAAACACATGTCCCATCAACCAAGTAATTATCTGAAATTACAGTTTGTCCAAATGTCTACAGGTAGGCTTAACTGAACTGCTTTACCCAAACTCTCACAAATCATTCCTTAATTGATGAAGATATCTTGAACTGTTAGGCAAAAGACCACATCTTAAATGCTAAACACATTATCTCACCTCTCTTTGTGTGTGCTGAGAGTTATTTACTTAATCCCTAAGTACACCTGAATCACATCCCAGGTAGCACTTTGGTCTGTGAAGATCCTTTGGCTCCCTCTAGATGTTAAAACCATAAGCAGCTACACACCTTCAAAAATTACCAAATTACTCTTCTCCTTATCTCCAGGATGAACAGAGATGACCAGGCTGCACGTCAAGGGAGAAAATATTACGATAAAAGCTTTAAAAGAAAAATAAAATGACATGCCACCCACCGAGCGTATGCCAAAGGAAATTTTATCTGTAGGATTCAAAGCTCAACTTCGAAAACCAGTGAACATTAATAGCCCTGCACACACTAAAACCACAGTGTGCTGAGTGTAAGCAATTCTTCTCATTTGCTAAGACTGAGTTACAAGAGCCTCAGAAGAGGGGTCTGAAGCACTTACTCAAGGCGACACGCAGCTAAGTCAAGAAGGCTTTTTCTCCTTTTTAAAAATTACTTTCAAATGAGTTGTCCCAGAGTTGTTACCTACATTGACCAAGATGTGAATAAGGCAGAGGGATCAATTTTTTTTTCTTTATTTTAGCATCTTGTTCTTGAAAATTGTGACAAGTCAGCTGAAAGTCAGCACCAAGTTCTCAGAAGAAAACAGAGTTTGAGTCTTAGTTCTACTGCTAAACATCTGAAGAACTTTGGGATTCTCAAGAGAGACCTGGAAACTTAGAAAGGAAGTTTTGAAGAACCACTAAAGCACAAACAGATTTAGCCTGAAACAGTCTTGCATGAGGCTTAATAATTCAGAACCAGACTATACAATGTTCCAGAACAGGAGGCAACTATTCCAACCTCATGAAACTGCAATGCTCGCACCACTCTCAGATGAGTCTATTGATCAGGCTGCCAACATGCATCCTCATATATGCTGAACTTCCATAGGTTTTATAAACCATCAAGTCAACATGTCCCAGTATTCTTATTTCATAGCCTCCAGCTCATGTTCACAACACAATCCTTTACTTCTAAAGAAATGACATAGCATTTCTGCCAGTCTGGAAGGAAGGAGATAAGGCAGGGCTGACACACACAGAATGGGTCTCTTCTCCACAGTTACGTGCCTTTTCCTAGAGTCATATTTGATGAAACAGGTCCTTTCTTCACGACACACAATGACAGGACATATTTCCCTGAAGCAGATTAATCCACTGAAGAAAATTTGATTGCAAGATTAGTTCTGTATCCTAATGTAGTAGTGAACAGACACAGCCATAGGATAACAATAAGCACAATTTATAAGATCAGACTAGACTTTGTAATTAAAAGAAAAAAAAGAAAAAGATCAGGAAAACAACATAGCTCAAGGTGCTTCCCAGACCAGATTAGCCCTAACAATTTGTACAAAGTCAAGAACACTCTTGAATACGTCCAAACAGGTTTCAATTCTTGCTTTTGAACACTAATTAAATTATTAGCTTATATAACTTCTATAGAACTATGCAAGGAAGGTGTAAAAGGCTTAACTCATGGCCTGGCCTCAGCAACAGAACCAACATTATCTGTCTACGAAGTGAGGGAGTCGCTCTTAAAAACAAAATCAAATCAGACTTTTGGTTCAGTATCACAGCAACACAATTTGTGATGGAGGCTAATTACCCCTCTATTTAACTCCACCGTGTCAACTACTGCAAAGAGCATTGCCAAGACACCAAAGGTACCAACTGGTCTCATGAAAGAAATCTGTTCCTTTAATGTCCATTTTCCAGAGTCTTGACACAAATGTAGCTCACAAATCTGTTTTTCTGGCTTTAAGTAGCCTATTTTAGCCTTTACTGTCTGCCTTTCTTCCACTTCTTGACCACCTACTACTGGGTTTAAGAAGGACGCGGTTTAGAACCTGGCACTGCTGGTTGGGTCAATGTTGTGGCATCTCTCAATAGTTTTATTGCCAGATTCCAGGAACCAAGACAGCTCCTTTCCCTGCATATAAGGAAGCCCATCCATTCTGTTGCCTCACTGGTATGATTTCGATTCACCTATTAGTAACTCAGGTCACTGAATTTTATTACAAAATGCTTTCTTTTCTTGGTTAAAAGACCCCCAATTTGTGTTCTACAACTGCTGGCATTTGGAAAGCTTTAAAGCCTTCATGCTAACAGTCTCTACAAGGCCAGCACTGCTATCTTTGCACATCTTTTTTTCTAAGCAGCAGCAGAGTGGATTAGACAAATGACAGATGTTTATCTTGGTTTTACCTCCTGTTAATTCCATGGTCAGCTTTTCATTCTCAATCATCTTCTTTTTCTCTTCCAATTCTGCAATCAAGTTTTCCTTAAGCTCAATTTTCTTATCTTCAAACTCCTTGGCTGCTGCCTTCTTTTCCTTAACATAGTTTTTTTCCACCTGATCTGTCTAACACAAACCAACAGAAGAAAAAGGTTAACTAACAAACCAGTGGCTCAAGTTAATAATATCACAACAGCTTCTTTTAATTGCTCTATTGATTAGCTTTTCAGTTCAAAACTGTACTAGTTCTCGAGATTATCAAGACCCATAATCAACAGAAAACCATCTAAAAATGACTAAGGAAGATGTTCTATATTGGCAAAAGAATCAATTATTTTCAAACAGCATTTTAATGTTGCATAATATATCAGATCTCTAGCAGTCAGCTCTTCAAATTTATAAACAGCATGATTATTTACCTTAAACAAGCTTTTCAAACGAGCCAAATGCACAGCCAGCATACAGCAGAAGCAGAGCAAGTATTTCTTTTAATTCTATTCTAACGACAAAGTCCAGAAAGTACATGAAGTAATACCAACAAGAGGCTCTACTACATCTCAAGTGTAATAACACTTAGAGGAAGAAAATTTCTTTAAGCCTTCTGGGAAAACAAGCACAAGTACTAGATGATGAAACAAGATTTATACATCTTTCATCTACTCAATATATATTTTGATAACAGTACTTACTTCCAGCTGGAGGAACAGTTCTGAAAAACAAAAAAAGACTTAATTTATTATCTTTAAAGATGCATAAAATTACTTCCTTAACATTTTAAAACATTGAATATTGCCGCCAGGAGAGACAGTGAACTAAATAGTCTACGTACTCATCCAACCTCTTCTCTTTGCAGTTTTATGCTGTTTTCAGTGAAAACGAAAAGGTGATGAGAAACTATGAAAAAATTCCACAAAAATGCATTGTTAATTGAATTTTTCTACAGATGGTCAAGCAGATTTGCAAAGCTTACACAGCAGTATTCCATACTATTCAGTTCAGCTATTTTCCCAGCAGTACTAAGCACGTAGTCCATCTTTCTTCCAGTTTAATTACAATCAAATTAATACTTGATACAAATTTCACAGATACAAGCTTGAATCATGTAACTCAATGTATGGTTGACAAAAATTCACAGTTTAGGTCAACTTAATGAGTTTCAGCAATGACTAGAACAGAAATAATTCTGCAGCTGGTAGAAGATTCATTTACTAACTCACATGTCTGATTTCAGGCAACCTGAACTACTGCTTTCGTATCTGTGAATTCTCAAAAAGACAACCCCAAAGCTTTAGGATGAGAAGAATAAAAGACCATTCTTTCTGTATGTAATACACCAAGTAGATGGATTGTAAAATTGAAAGTTATCACTACCTGCCCTCTTGTGGAAGAATTATGTTGCTGCAGCACTGGTCTCTGCCAGCCAGAAATATGAGTTTGCAGTTTGGCTTAATTTTATCAAAGTAACCCTGTATTACTAAATGATACACATGAAATTCACTTCAGAAGATATATTCCTGTTAACAAGAAGTAGTTCAATTCCTCAAGCAAATCCTTTACCATCTCAAGCACTTTTAGAAAGACACAATTTATATTATTCAAAGGTTGGAGCACATTAGCCACTATCTCTGTGCCATATTTCCCAGAGTAACGGCCCAGATATTACAGAATTCACCCAACTTTCCTAAAGAAAGAGCAGCTATGTTTCCTATTTCCACATAATAGCTTTTATAAAAGGCCCTGCTTCAGTATCCAAAATAAGAACGTACTGGAAAGAAAACAAAGAAGAAAGAGGGAGGGTGAGCAAAGGGATCTGATTTCCAAGCCATTTCTCTGCAGTCACACAATCAAGGCTACTCACATGGGCTGAGAGCTGGGCACCCTAAAAATTAACTTGGGCCTTTGCTCCTGAAACGGAGCTCCAGAACACAAAGTACCAGCAGCCCACTCAGTGTCACAGCTCTACAGAGTAACTGCTTCTGCAGCAAACCCTCTGTACTCCTTGTTCCAGGGCACAAACCAGATCTTTGGGAGAGCACATAGTCCTAGCTTTCCATTTCTGCAAACTGGAAGAAACAGGGCACCTGATGGTTTCAGCCAAGTTGCGCAAAAGAACCAGCCAAAGTGGGAGACTGTAGGCTAACCTAACTTGTGACAGACAAAAATGAAACCACTTTTTGCACTGTTCCACACAAATGAAGACTAAAACCATTTGTTGGTGTTTAGACACCAGTCAGCAAACGATGCTGATTAAAGGGGGGGGAATCAAGACAGATCCCATCACGCTTTGTGTGCTCTCAAAGACACCTACGCTATGACCTCAGAAGCAGAAGAACCCTTTGCTCCAGAAATTCTTTTTCTTTAAAGGACAGAATTATTATTACTTTTCTTCAGGTGTTAGAAAAGACATTAAGTTGCATAGTGTCTTAAAATGAAATTCAGCTTACCTGCATTTCGTATCCTTTCTTTGTACTGCTGGTCCAACTTCTTCATTCTTTTCTGATATTCCTGAAGAGTACCTAAGTTGAAATAAATTGTGGAGCCCCATTAGAATTTTACTTTTACCAAACATTAAATTTTCTCAAGGAGCCATACACCACTTGAAACACAAAAACTAATATCTGAAATAAAAAACTCTACAATTCTAGTTTGCTTATTTTGATAAGCACGTTCCCCATTTTTTCACAAAGCCCACTACTCCTTTCAAGAAATGCTTTACTGAAAGTGTTTAGAGGGGAAAAGGATGGGAAGTGGCTGACATTTTTCACTCAGCAGCATGACTGAGAGCCAGCTGCCTCCACCTTTCAAAACCCTCATCCTTCTGTGACCTTTCAAAACTGCTGAAAATTGGTTACAAGAAAAAAGCTACCCCCTTCAAAGCTTACCTTCCTGCAATTGCTGTAATTGCCTCTTCAGCGATGCCAGTTTGTCCTGGTACATCCTGCAAAGACAGAGAACTCACAACTTTATGTGGAAAAACAAAATTACCTCATTTATTTCACTATCTGCTTAGGCTACAATGTGTTTACACAGAATTAAAAGCTTTTCAGAAGAACTTCAGGAAAGATCAATTAAAAGACTTATTTTATTACGCAATTAGTTATTATGCAATTATTAGTTATTATTAGGTCTTAAAATCCTGCCACCCCATTGGTTTTACAATGCACCTAAACCAATTATTTGGGGAGCAGTTCAGGGTAAAATAGGATTTTATTATTTCACTTTTTTTTAATGTTGAAATCTAAAATGATGTTTAGATCTACAGATTCCAGAAACTTTACAAGAAAATCATTCTGCTACTGTCAAGTCTTAATATTTGTGTATTAGTTCCCTGCTTATAAACAGGAGGGATTTCCTCACATAGATCTTGACATTATAAAGAAACCCAAAGTCTGCTCCTGGTGCTGTTGCAAACAGCATCTTAGAATGGTTAAAACTGGAAGAGACTGTAAGATTATCAACTTGCTTTTCCTTTCTCACACATCTGTGGTTTAACACCAGCCAAGCCTTTGTGTATAAAAACACATCTCTGCCAGTAAGCAAGAGCACAAGTTACCGAAACATCAAGGGAAACTATTTAAAGTCTCCAAAAAGCCTGTCTTCTTGGACAGGACCAGCATTCTATTCCTTAAGAGATTTTAATAGGCATCTTGCATTTTGCTTGGCCTAAAGTAGATATTTTTTATTTTATTTAAAGGATCTGCTTGCAGCAGGATTAATTTGCAGCAAAACTCAAAACTCAGCTGTTCCCAAAAACTCATATCTATTTCTTTGTCTAAAACAGTAGCAACTCTTAGTTTCTTGAATATAGAACACAGAAAATAACTGAGGAGAGGAAAAAATACAAGCATATGGACTCTTTAGCTATTACACTGGGCTACACACTTACAAACTCTAATTTTGCTATAAAACACTGCAAGTTTTACGCAAAAGCAACCACCCAAACCTCGAATAAACAGAACACTACCTTATTTTTAATTAGCATTAAATTACTTACTGTTCTTTCATTTCTACAAAGTCCTCTTCCTCATGTTTTGCCAGGTCAGTTTCACTGGCATCCTCGGTATCTAAATGAGGTAAGAGAACAGTTTGTTAAAACTAAAGAAGCATTTAAAAAAAAAGTAGTAAATTATTTAAAAACAAAGAAATAAAACCCCACAAACTTCAGGCAATTTAACCTCAAATACATAACCAGATAGGCCTCTGGAGAGATTAATTCAGAAGTGAAATGAACCATCTCATCTCTTTTCCTGCAACCACAAGTAAACCTAAGTAAATCCTCTGGTTGTTTTGCAATGTAACTTCAAGTCTAAACGACTTCAGCTCCACCTACTCTAGTAATTTCTTCCCATTTTCACTGAATTTCACTGAATTTTTTTTAGAGTTGGAAGGTTCTACATTAACACTCACACACACAAAGGTGAGACAAACAGTCTGAAAAACATTTCATACACTTCTTCCTACAGTTTTGCCCATGACATAATACTCTGTACAGAAGACAATGACTGAAACAGCTGCAACTGATTCTGCCTCTTGACCTGAAACACTCAAAAGTGAAAAAACTATAACTAGACACTGTTAGAATCAACCACAAAGGTCTCGCTAAAGGTAGTAGTTACTTGCTGTGATCTGAACTTGACTTCTCAGCTAGAAAGTGCACAGAACTACCTCAACATTTATACAGAACAGAGACCAGCAGTACCATAAAGATAACCCCAATTTTAGGAATAAAGGACATAAACTATAAACAAATTAAATCCATATGAGACTGATAGTATTCTGCAATGCTTTTTCAAGCTTCTATTTATAAGGCATGTGCAGCCAAGAATTAATTACATTTCCACCCCAGGAGAGGTCTGTGCTCCAGGCTGGAGTTGTGGTAGGCAGGGCACAGCTAAACTCCCTACACATGGACAGGGGACAGCAGTCCCTTATACCAAACCTCAGATTTTTCTTTAACTATGAACAAATACTTTAAGCTTACATGCATTAAGATAAAATTCAACAGACCAAAGATAAAATAAGAAATGGCTAGGTCACCATAAGGGACTTCCATACTCATGTGTGCAGCCACAGAGAACCCCCTGCTGACCAGTACCTGCCATCCTCTGTGAGGAGCTACAGGTTTGGCTTTAGCACCTCATTCATAAATGTACCAGATGTAATTAATGGAGGACTCTGGCCAACAGAGCAACAGACACCATCAAAGGGTCTCCCTTATTTGTTATTTTATAGATCCTACACCCCAGAATACTCTGGGTTTTATTTCCATTCCTTCTCCACTGATTTCCTGGTCTTTCTACAAACCTCCTCTTACACACTCTAATTTCTGTTCACACTTTCTTCTACTTTAACAGTCTTCTTCCCCCTTGCTCTCCCTCCCCCCGAAATATAACCAAGCTTCATCCACCAGATTTCTCCCCTACTTTTACCCCATTGCCCCATACACTCAATCCCACCTCCTCAGTGCTTTCCCCTTCTGTCGTTGCCTCTCCCTTCACCTGGGAAACCACCTCAATTCCACCTCTCCATCGGTTTTACTTTTCTGCTCTTCCCTAGGGAACCCCAGCATTTTAACAGGCCCTTTTCTTCACGTTTTTTTGCTGCTCCACACCACTTCTCCACCAAACCGGGCCTAGGCCTTTCTTCCCCACTCTCCTCTACCTCCTCAGCGCTCCTGTTCCAAAGCACTCCCCTTTTTAACCCACCACACCAGCGAGAGCCCCCATTTTCTCCCTATGAGCTTCAGGCATCCCTACTTCCCACCCCGTCCCACTCCCCACCCTCCCAGGTCACCAGAAAACCTCCCCGGCCCCTCTCCACCCCGCTGCGGCCCAGCCCGCCCCTCTACCTACCCTCATCGGAGTCGCGGGCCCGAGCGCTCCGCTCGCCGTCCTCTTCCTCGGCGCTCTCCAGCTCCTCCTCCTCGTAGTACTCAGGGCCGGGGGGCATGGCGGTAGCGGGCGCCCCGGGCGGAGCGGGGGCCGGCGGCGTGGCAGACACCAGCCCAGCCGCGCTCATAGCGACGGGACGCAACCGCCGCGGGCCCGCGCCTCCGCCCGGCAACGGCGACTGGAACCCGCGCCGACACTTCCGCTTCCGGAGCGCTTCCGGGCAGCTAAAGAGAGGGGAGGGGGGGCGGTCCTTGAGGAGGTTGTGGGTTCGAGTCCCGGTTCCGCCAGCAACGGGATTCTCCAGCAGGATTTACTCTTCTGGCTTTGCTCTTGGAAAGAGGCTTCTTCTGGACCTCCAGAGTCCCGTGTCTCTGCTTTTTGCCACCAGGATGACCCCATCTGCCACAAAACACCTGTGTGACAGGACACACGGCGGTACCACTGCTCACCAGGCAGGGAGCAGGACATCAAGGTGGTGGGAACAGAGCTCTTGTTGACACACTGCTCTTTACAATGATTTATTTGGTGGGTTGTTTTTTTTTTTTTAATACAGAAATTACTTCCTTGGTCCTCAAAGCACCACCACAGCACTGGGATCTTGCATTCACCCAGGTGAAACGGTCCCTTCATGCTGGCAGCTGTCTTAGAAGAAGCACCCAAAACCGTAACAAATGTCTCCCATTTACTGGGTACAGGTGACCTCCTCATTAGGCACTGAAATTCACATGTAGGAACCATTAAATACAAGATCCCCTTCCCTATGAAAGCAGCTCCTGTTGGTATTTCAATCCAAATTTCACTCACTCAGCCATTTTCTGCAACTCTAAGTCACTCGGGGAGAACTAATTAGCCTAATTGCCTCCAGCAGAGCCACGCTGAATGCTCCCACCTCAACAGTCCTGAGGCGCGTTCCCCAAATGCACAACTTATTGACTCACTGAGATACCACAAACACCTAACCCAGGGAAAAGGAATAGGATGGAATTTTATCTAAAGGTTAGGACTGAGCTCCAAAACCACGGCAGCTCTTTCCCAGACCGGCTGAACCGGGTGCTCGGCAGCCGCCGGGAGCACGGGGTCACACACTTTGTTCCACACAGGGGCTGTCATCACACACAGAGTGCCCTTTGCTTCCCCGCAGTTCACCCCAAAGATCTGTTTGCCCTGACTGACAATTTTTAACTCGCAACACCCACGCAAAGTATGCCCCGGACCTTTTTACATAAGTAAATATTACCTTTTACAGGAGACGAGGCTGAGACGCAGCCACAAGGCAAACGCTATCGAGAGCGGCCCGTTCGAGGGCATTGGCCTTGGCACATGGGAGATACCTCCCCAGAGCTGCTCTCTGTTGCCAAATTATGCCAGGTGCTGGGGATTATCAACATTTTGGAAGGCAATCCCTTTACCTTTCCCCTCACCAGGGCAGTGGCAACTGGCAGGGCCACCCGTGGCCACAGGGCAAACAGGAAAGGGTGTGGTGACCGACGGGTGGGTGCCTACGGTGCACCCAGCACCCATGGGCTTGGCCTCTCCCCACAGACTTATGCCTGGCTTGGAACGTTCAAAAAACTTCCTTAAAGTCAACCAGTCGCAGAGTTTTTAAAAATAGAAGTGGTACTGGCTAAAGCTCTCTCAGAACTAGCCAGCCCCCTCTTAAAGCCTTATAAACACTATTTCCCCCCTTTTCATGCCTGTATCTCTTCTGTCTGCCCACATATTTAGTCCATCAGCTCCCTTGCCAGCCTGGTTCCTTTTGCTCTGTGGAGAGCAAACCAGTTGCAAGCCTGTCCGAACCAAGTCTGCCCTTCCAAGGTTAATTTGTCCTGTGACACACTGCCTCAGCGCTTTCCCTTTGTCTGAAGCCAATTTATCCTTCAGGAGCAGCCCGTCTTTCACACACCTCACAAAGGGCAGGTGCATTTCCTAATACGAGGGCACAGAAGAACCCTTTGAACAGAAGGTGCTGTGTGCAGTTTCTTACTCATTGGCTGCACACAGCTGCTGATGCAAAATTTTTTTAGCTCAGTCTGTGGTCAAAACTGGAATCTCACTTGCTCCCTCCGTTTATTCCGCATGTTTAATATTAGCCTTCTGGAGACACCCTCTACTGTCATCTCTCAGGCATTCAGTGGGAACCCAAGGGAGGAGGTTCAGCTTTAAGGAATGCCATGTTTCCCTTACAAATGCAGAAACTTAACTGTCTACGCCCCAAAGAGCTCTCAGGGAAAGTTTAAACTTCTCTGCCAAGCTATTGTTCTTGGCTCATGTTTTCATCAATGCTGCTTTTCTCATCACAACTCACTTATTGTTTTATATACATTCACTCAGTTTGAAGAAAGATTTCTGCCTCTTGCTTTGTCAGCATCAGCTACTCACAGAGTAGATGACGCTGAAGCCATACTATGTTTTTCTTTCCATTTGTAAGAAAGAGAGACAAAAAGGTTCCAAAGCTCAGCTTATAAACAGAGATCATGGCAACTCGTTTATTGCATGAATTAGATGACTGCAATGAGAAAACCTGTAATATAGTACCTTGGCCTTTGAAGAGCAGAATGCATACCAACACCCTCAGCCTGGAACACATGGCTTTCAAGTTTCTGTATCTTTAGTTTCAAAGGACTGTATGATGATGGTCCTAGAAGAAAGCTCAGAAGGAAAATAATTGCCAGAAACAAGCTAGTAGAATCAGGTTGCATGAGGCAGAAGATAAACCTCTGCCCCTGCAGCTTTGTTTAGCAGAAAAATACTTAACAACTATCAAAGAATGAGCCACTGTGGGGCTCTACAGCTATAAAAGGAGTATTCTCCTTTAGACTCAAAGTACAGCAAGAACAATATTATGTCACCTTACCCTGTCTCTCTGCTCTGACCTCTTCCTAATCCAGATCTCTTAACCACAGCTAAAGATCGTTCTTCTCCTTTGATGCCTTTCCTCCAAGCACATCACTGTTAAGCCAAACCTTCTCTTTTTTTTTTTTTCGGTAAAGAATCTCTGCCTGACATGACCTGCCACAGGACACACTGCCACTGCTAAAGCTCTCCTAAGCCTGACAGCAGGTACTTAGAGACCTGCCCTGCAACTGGCCTCCACTGTCGCCACCCCCCTCACACCCGTGAACCTGCTACAAATCCCGACTCAGCCCCACACACACCTAAGCCCACTATAGGCCCCCAACCAGCCCCTCACACGCCTAAGCCCACTATAGACACCGACTCAGCCCCTCACACACCTAAATCCGCTGTAGGCCCCAACTCAGCCCCTCACACACCTAAATCCGCTGTAGGCCCCAACTCAGCCCCTCACACACCTGAGGCTCCCACGGACCCCAATACCACCCACCCCAGACCCTAAGGACCCCCCCCGGTTCTGAGGTAACAGCCCCAGCCGTTAACGGCGGGACCGCGCAGGCGGCTGAATCGAACACCGATGCAAGGGGCCGCGATCGATGTAGGCGGCGCCGCTCTGCTGCGTGGCCTGAGCGCCGGGCTGGGTAGGCGAGCGCCGATACGCGCTCCCTTCCCGTCCTTCCCGCCCGCGGCGGGCAGGCCGTGGAGCCGATCGCCGAGCGATTGGCTGCGCCTGGCAAGGGGGGGAGCCGCGCCTGGGGCGGCGGTGGGGCCGTGGCAGGAAGCGGCAGGGACGGGTACGGGCTGGCGGACACTCTTCTTCTCTCCTCCCGCCTCTCTCCCTCCCGGGCGCCGCGGACGTGGCTTGCTGCCGCCGGCCGGCACCAGGTGAGTGGTAGGGGTGGGAGCGGGAGCCGCGGCTGTGGGGCGGCGGCGGCGGCACTGGCTGAGGGGGCGCGCGCCGCGGCTTCGCCTCTGACAGGCAGGTCCCGGCGGGGTCAGTCAGCGGGTTTGGGGGATAAAACACACATACACACACACACACAGCGCTTTTCTCACTGGGTACCGGCTCGGGAGGTGCCGGGCGTCCCGGGGCCACCTCCCGGTGAAGCTCCTCGGGGGTGCGGCAGCGGCGGGGCCCGCCCGGGCGCTGCCCTGAGGCTGCTCGGGGGGCTCCGGGCTTGGAGTAAGGGGGGGGGGTCCGGGAAGGGTACCAGCCCCACGGCCGGCTGCGCTCGTCCTGCGGCGGCTCTGGGGCTGGGAGGGGCGGGACGGGGAAGAAGGGACTGGGAGGGGATGGGGGCTGAGGAGTGAGGGAGCTGGGGAGAAGAGGGAAGGGAGTGACGGGGCTGGGGGGCAACTTCCCACCCTTTGGTGATGGTTTTTGTAGGACTTGTGATACGCAGCTGCCTTGTGTGGTGAGCTGTCACCGAGTTTGCTGGCACAGGGGCTCTGTGGGAAGTTGGAGCTGAAGGGCAGCAGCTCTGGCAAGTGACAGTAACCTGGGGGGGGGGGTGACATCTCTCTTCATGTCCACCCTCCCAGAGAGACGAACGAAAAAGGCTGTTTCCTTCACCTGCAAGCCAGGGCCACTTATAGCTCGGCTAGACAGCGGTTATCCATAGAGATTACCCCTTGGATCTGTCTATGAGCAAGTAATTTGAATGGCATTAGTGTTGGCCTGGTGAAATTGAAGTGAAAAGGGGAGCTTGGTTGCTGTTGGCTTTCTTTAAACTGAGTTGGAAGTAATTACGTAGGTCTGGTTTCCACAGATGTATCTGTCCTTTTAATGACATCAAGAAATGATTTACTGTAGGTGCTGAATGTCATCTAGCAGTACTCATATTTGCGTGGGAAGGAGAAAGAAGGAGGACACTAGGCAAGTACTAAGCCCTTAGAATTTTTATTTTTTTATATATGTATATATATTTGTGACTTCTTTTTTTTTTCCACTAGGGACATAAGTGGAATTAATTTTCTAATTCTATAACTATGATACTTAAAATATTTGGTAGCCCTTGTATCACCTGGATATTCCCTGGTCACTCATCCTGGGCAGAATTGAGCAGTTTGGTGGTGGTGTTCCTATCCCCAGTCAGGGTGTTCTCCTCCGGCTTGTGCTCCTGCAGTTGAAGGCTGGTCTCGTAGGTGTGCGGAGTACTCGGGCTCTGCACACACTCTGATGGCAGCTGCCATATTTGTTTAAAAACAGCAAAACAGGTGGTGCTGGTGTGGCTTCCCTGCTGGGCTGGAAGGACATACCTGGGCTGTGGGAGAGCTGTGCTTGCTTCCTCTTTCTGCCCAGAAGGATTTCAAATTGCTTTGCCCACCACCCAGGACAGTGATCTAAACAAGAGGATGGAAGCGGTTCAGGGTTACGGATCGATGGGGGACACTCCTCACCTCCTGTGGAAGCTGCTGAGCAGTACAAGGTGATTAAAAGTTAACTGGGTTGGAGCACAACAGGGCTGTGACGCTGCTGACCCCAGTTTATGGTGCTTATGTTTGGGTGAGGATCCAATCTGTTCTCCAAGGTCTGCCTACGTATTTTCAACAAACATTTAGAGTGCTACAATGCTTAGAGTTACGTAGCTTATTTTGCTAGTGGTCATTGGTGTAATGTATCTTGCTAAATTTATTAGAGTACATGTGTTGGTATTTCTACACTGACAATGGATTGTTTGTGGAGAGAAATAATACACCATGTTTGTTCCTCCCTGTTCATGTCTTTAAAACTGTATGATTTCTGGGAGTAACATAACAATATAGGGAGTGTTTTAAATGTAAATACCTGTTCACAAACTCTCTCGTGACATTGAAATTCATACAAATATCTGACAACTTAATTATTTTAAGGCTGCAAACTTTTCATATCTGCATGAATGTATAGTTTTTTCAGGCTCTGTCAAATCAAGTCTTCTTATTTACCCTATAACTTCCTCTGTCATCTGATTTGAGGAAAACTTGAGCTAGGTTGTTTCCGTCTTCCTGATCTGTGAGTTTTTAGATTGCAAACTAATTATTCTGTATGTATAATACTTACAGTGCTTCTCTGTACGTACTTCCCGTCTGCTTTGTTATGTTCATTATCAGTTAAAAAGAATCTTTGCAAACCAAAACTTTTTAAAGATGAGATATTTCTACTTATGTGCATTCTAAACCTGGATCTGGTATCAGCAGGCTTTTGCTGTTAAATTTATTTTTCATAATATGTTGCGGGATGGGATGGTCTCTTAACAGAGCTGGGCTCTGGCCCTTCTGACTGATCGCTGACTTCTGACTTGTAGCTGTTGTGCCTGTGATAGAAACCCCTGTTTGTAGCAGGGCTGGAGTTCACTGGGCTGAGAGGGGCTGTTGGGGAGCAGAGGGGTGTCAGGGGAGTTTGTGCACAAAGAGTGGGGTCAGTGAGGCTGGACCAGGAACATGGACCTTTTCTCCCTTTACAGATTTTTGTTCCAGATTGTTCTGCAACCTCGTTAAATGCTGCAACGTTCAGGTTATGAGAAATGGCAGGGAAGGACGTCTTCAAGAAACACTTTCAATTTTGTTTTATTTATTTGCTGGTTTTACTGGGAAAAAAGTCTTTGTGTCTATGGTTAGTGTTTTAAAGTTAAAAACAGTTCTTTTGTATTAAGACAGAGTTCAGATTGTTTTAACAGAACCTCCCTATGGTTCAGTCACAGCATTTACAGCAAAATGAGTGTGAATAAAAGTGCAGCTTTGGTATCAAAGATATTAAAGAAGTAGTTTTTTATAAAATTGTATTTCAGCACATGCTCAGCTTTTTTAATAGATGTGCGCTTATACAGCAGGAAAGAAAAAAAGTCAAAGTATTCAACCCAAGAGTGTTTTATTTTATACTTACTCTTTTCAAACTACTTCCTTATTTGAAGGCCATTGGTTAAACCAGAAGGATTTGATTGCCTTTGGCTTAGTGCTGTGTAATAAACATTATGCAATTGTGTTGCTCCTGCTTGTTCATTAGTTCTTCCAAGGGTAGCTCAGGGAATTTTCCTGCTGCCACGTTATTATCACTCTCTGAAATCACTACAGTAGCTTTGCTTAAGTTTATTGAGTAAAGCATATTTTACAAAGTATTCACCTGAAAAATCTGATGTTCCTTAGATATTTTGGGTAAAAAGAAGGGAATCTCTCATCCTGTTTTTTACCTAGTAGGTAGCACACGTTCTGAGTTTTCATTTTGATCTGCTGGCTGAATTACAGCGCACGAAGAACGATCGTAAAGTTAAAATCATCACTGGGATTGCATCCCAGGAACTGTAATCTATGTGAACCTCAGCTCCTAATTAATGAGGAGGAAAGTTGAAATAGAAATTAAAGTAAATTAATTGGGTGTGGTCATCCATCTCCTGAGCTGCTGAAGGATGTTGGAAATCTGAGTGCCTTCCTAGTTAGGCAGCTTCTGCTCAATCTTTGTAAAGTCCGCTTTGTCCCATTGAAGGGCGATGCTTCTAGTGTGATCCGTTGTCTTTATTCTGTTGAATTATATCATGGCTATTTATTTTTTACTTCCCGTTGAAAATACGAATCTACATTTTCATAAAGATCAGTAGATTTTGCTCTCAGACTGAGGAAGCCTGGAATGCTGATAGTAATTTATTTTTTAGGAGAAGTTGTTCAAGTGAAATCAAAGAAGTTTTTGAAATTTGCTTGCCTAGGTGGCTTGAAGAAGCTTTTCTTATAGAGGATGGCAAAGAACATGTTTGATTTAAGCAGTTTGGAAGTTTTCTTGTTTATATATTCATCTTCGTGTTTGTGTTGTCTTGATGGACTTTCCCTTTGTGTAAGAAATTGTTAGCTTAATTTGTAAGGGCAGGGAAATTTCAAATTTAATATATGGAGCTTACAAAACAAGTTTGTCTGAGTTGTTAATGAAGCAAGCACTTATGCCCTTGAACAGGTAATAGCTTGATGTTGATGTAGTTACTATTTTTTCCCCACCCTGAATATTAGGTCGAAATGGACTCTGGTTTATTTCAAATTTAATGAAACCAATGGTTAGTTATGTGGGAATGCGCAGTTGGATGCCTTCCTACTTAGCTGCAAAAGATTTTCAAATAAGGGCATTCTCACAGTTTGTTTGGCTTATTAATTTCTGTCTGTCTTTCTGACTATTAGTATAATTAGGCATGGTTGGATCGTGTGGGTTAATTGGGCAAAGCTGGAGAATGGTTCTCCTTCAGGTGAACCAACCTTCCTCAGGCTGCCTTTAGAGTTTTGAAATAGTGAATTCCTCCCTGTTTGCACCCCCTTCTGCTGTCACTCTGTTAAATATCAGGTTACCTGAGAGACCAAGTAATTCCTCAAAAGAAGGGCAGATGCTGACCTTGGCTGTGCCACATCTTCAGGCCTTTGCGACTGCGTTTCTGCACAAGCAGCTCTTATGGTGCAGGTTGCACTGTCTCTGGGAAGAGAAGGAAAGCTGTTCATACTTAAATCCAACAAATTGAGGTTAACATTCCCACCCTTAAATTGACCCTAAAGTCCTGGACAAACTCCTGTGTAGGAGACTGTACACTACTACTGAATTTCCCTGTAGTTGAAAATGCATATGTGGGTTTGTTTTTATTTTGTTTGGTTTGTTTTGTTTTTTTTTACGTTCCAGAATTGCCAGATGCCACGATCCAGAGTAACTGCTTTTCAGCACTGAGAGGAATGAATCTTGTATGGAGAGTACATATTTTCACACACGTTAAGCAGTTTAGGATGAAAGGTGTTATGATTCCCCGATACTGCCATCATTTTATGAGCAGGATGTGTTTATTAGATTGGAATTGATGGCTGTATGCCAAATTTTGTGCACGGTGAGTCTGCTCCTGGAGAGATGCAATTAGTGTGCTCGCTTTCTACATTAAAGCCCTTTTTTCCCCTTAATTTTAAATAAGTGATCTGTGATTCTGTTGCACAAAATCTGGCATAAAACTGAGCAGATTTATTTAGGGTTGCCCTTGAACGTTGTGAGTGTTTCAGCCAGATTTACCAGAATATAGTCACTGATGATTCATGTGGAGATGATGTTTTTCTTCCTTGTAACGGAACATATGGGAGTACATAGCATATGGTACCGCTGAAAATTGTTAAACGCAGAGCATTGATTTATTACACAGCAGAAAGAGTTTGGATTTTTAGTCTAACGCTGAGCAGAAAGATTTGTAAACAGCTCTGGCTGCTGGTTTGCATTGGGTGCACTACTGTGGTATAGTGGTAAATTTTCAAATAATTCCTTTAAGTGAAAACACCATTCTTCCCAAAATTGTGTGTGTGCCCGTTGTGCTGGAATGAATGTATGAACTCACTGGATGTTTTACTAAAGGAGATGGGATTTTTTTTTTTTTTTTTTTTTTAAAAAGACTGTGAAACAGCTTTGAAGGTATTACCTCAGCAACTCTGCCTTGACAGTTCACTCAGCCTTTCAGCCATCCAGAAGGATGTTTATTTTCTTACGGCTCGGTCTCACTGAATGGGATGACCACCTTAAAACTGAAATCTTTTCTGTTTTATATGGGAAGTAGTGGTATTAAAAAATGTATGAATATATGGGGTTTTCCCACTTTTCTAGTGAAAACCTTTTTCTCCTTTTTTTTTTTTTTGTTGTTGTTTTGGGTTTGTTTATCTTTCCATGACTTTTGGAGGTGTTTTTTTTTTTGGTGAGGTGGGTGGAGGAATAAAATGTACACCTTGATCCTTCCAATGCACAAGGGCAAGTGTACTAAAGCTCAGAGAAAATAAATTCCAGTTGCCTGTTTCCTCATGCTCTCCTGTGTTTGTTAACCATGCATCTTTTAGGTGATTATGATCTCTTCAGAGCAGGTATCACTTCTGCTGTGGCTTTGTAGGTCTTGAGCCACTGAAGCTCACAGGTGCTGTGGTAATACAGTAATAAATAGTTGGTCATAAGAGTAGATGGATTAATCTTTTTCCAAAACAATTTAAGTGATAAGTAGGAACCCTTATTTAAACCTAGGGATGGTGTTTGCCTTTGTCTTCTTTTCTAATGAAAAACTTGTCTCTAGTTTATTTGATAATGTCAAAGTACTATTTAAAACAGACTATGCCAAATTTGGTACTGCTTTTATTGAGCCAAAGATACATAGTATCTATAAGAAAAAATATACATGCTGTCTCAAATTTATAAAAGTTTTTGCTTAAAAATCAGATGAGTCTTGTTTACTTACTTAGTTTATGACAATCTGCCTCTCAATTCAGGGTTTCTAGTGTGTTTCTTTCTGTATATTATGACTGGTTCAGGTAAAGTTTAAGTAAAGTAAGTCCTTAAGAAGAAGAAGAAGAAAAAAAGATTTGGTATCATTAAATACTGATGTTATTTAATAAAAGGAAGTAGAATCTGTCGTTGAGGGAATTAACTAATGACCTCTTGTTACCATCGCCTTCAGGATCTTAGATCCTCCCTACACTTGCCTCATTCTTAGTCATAGATTGGAAAAGGAAAACAGGCTTTTTTTTCCCCCCTCCCAACTCTTAAGCAATTTCTCAACTTCAGATGAACTGATTGTTGACCTAAACCATGTGAATAAACTGAAGGCAAGAAAATACTCCCTTTCCACTTGCAGAATGTACTACTGTTATTAGAAATTATACAGCATGTCAATTAACTCTAGATCCCAGTTTTAACCTGTACACAGAGTATTTTAAAAAAAATATTAGACTCAAATGAATTTTAATTTCTAACATTTTTAATCGTAACACTGGTTGTGGTTTCAGTTTTAACTCTAAGCTTCTTTCAAAAGGGGGGGGAAAAACACTTCTTATCTGGAAAGTATGCGAGTGGCAGAGCAGATAAGATAATTGAGACCTAAATGTGAGCTGGGATGGAAACAGTCTCTGTTAAGAGTCAGGTCTCATCCGCTCTGCCACAGTCAGGCGGTGCTTTAATGCATACTAATGCAATGAGTTTTGTCATCCTGGGCAGGATGCACTGAATTTTGACTCTGCTCCTGCTTTTGCATTGAGACGTGAACCTTAAGGTAAAGCTAAAGGCTTATGTTTTCATAGTCAGGAGCCTTATGTTCACTTGGGAAGCAGACAGGCAAAAATAAGAGGATTTTATGGTTCTCTTGCCTGTAACCACATTTTGCTCCTGAAGTGAGAAATAGAAATAAAATAAATAAAAAAAAAACAAACCAAAACTAGCTTTCCCACTTGTTGTTTTACTTGGGCAGTTGTTTCTCAAAATTGCTTGTGTATTTTCTGTGTGCTGTCTTTCCTCTGTGGAAGATCCCCATGGAAGACAACAAGCCTTCCATTTTTGGCTCTTCCCATGAAGGAAAAGCTCCTGTTAGGGTTTTAAAGCTTGTGTTTGGCACTTGATGGCCCAGGTTGGCAGGAGGTAGTAATGCAGGTATCTAAAACCAGAATAAATGAGTAACTACTGGAATGACTTTTTTTTTTTTTAACTATGCAAGGTGTTATTTTTACTTTGTTTATTTTAACTCTGCTTTTGCAATTTCCAGCTGTGTATTTTAGAGCTGCTTTTCCAGAAGATACATCATTTCAAATGAAGTTATTCTCTTGCAGAAACAGATATTAGAGGATTTTTGATACAAAATCAATACTGGGCTTAGTATTTTGCTGCAGGAAATGTAGTCTAGGAATTAGATCTACTGCAGGTGTTAGAAGCTGTAATCCACAAAAGGACCTTTTTCTTTGTGGCACTGTAAATCAAAATATACTTAGCTTATACATGTGAGAGCTGCAGAAATTGCAGGTAAATCTGAGATATATAATAGGAGCAGATCCCAAAGGCTGACTGATCCCAAAAGCTGACTGAATATTAACTTGTTCAAGGGTTCCAAATTTCAGGTGTGTTGGGCACATTTTCTATTTTTCAGGTTTCCAGCTGTACATTACAGTGAGACTTCTGCCAGTGCGACCGTGGTCACACAGTGCCTTAGGATAAAGTAGCAGAAAATTGCTGACTAAGGCTTGTTGTTTAATTTCTTTTTCCTGGCTACCCGAGTGTTTCAGAATAACATTTTTTGTTTATATTTTTTGAGCAGTCTTACTTTTTCTTGATACGCTGAGCCCAAATCAGCCAGATGTGGTCGAAAGAGGTTGGGGTCTGATCTGTTCCCCAGTTTGTGTGATCTGTTCCCCCAGATCTGGGCTCTGGAGACACCAGAGAGGCAGAGGGACAGGAATCCCAGTCTGCTGAAATGCAGGCTGGTGGCTGGAGCTCCGGGCTACCTGTGCTGCTCTGCTGGTGTTTAAGGTCAACTCCTTGCAAATATTTTAGGAAGGCTTATATTCACATGCTATTTATAAGACCAGACTAATTTCTTTCTTCGTAATGATGGCCTTTTGCTGATGACAGAGCTGGAATCTGGAAGATCAGGATTCTACATGCCACGAGTCAGCCACGTATCCACAGGGAAGTAATTTGCTAGCTTTCTGCCTCAGTTTTTTTTATCTGTATTTAAATGAAAAAAAATTTTAAAAAAGGTTGACTAATACCAGCCTCACAAGGCTATGAGAGCACAGTTAGTGGCCTGATGCTGTGAGATCTTTGGAAAACACTATAGGAATGTTCAAGGGGCTTATTATGGGAAAGGCCCTCGCAATGAGAGAACTGGTTATTGTTAGGCCATTCATTAAGGAGTTTTAATAGCTCCAGCTATGATAGTAGTACCTGTTCCCAGCTTCACCTTCAATTACCCTGGGTATACCCATTCTGTGGCAGCACTGGAGTGTGGGGCAGAACTAAAGCATGTGCATTAATGTTTGAGTCTGCCTTGAGCTCTTCAGTTCTATTTCACAGCTGGATCTGTATGCAGCTCATGCCATAGCCTAAGTGAATTTTGGCAGTTTAACATCGTGATGATTACTTATTCTGCCACTAAGGAGCCCTTAGCACCTTCTTGCTGAAATACATACATACATCCATAGCTGATTTTTTCCTCTATATCTGCCTAACTTCTAATCTGCTGTATTTTCATTTTGTAAATTGAAGAAAACATTAAAAAAAATTACATCAGGCAACAGAAATTTTAGTACTTTGTGTTAAAAGGTGTAAAGCGGCTATTAAAAACCTCTTAAGATTTGGCAATCTTCAAGCTCAGGTTGTCTTTTGACAACTTGTGAAACTTTTGTGTGAATGCTCATATGTTGTAGTTTTTAAAAATACATTCAATAGTATATTTATAAAATATCTGTCAGATTTTTATCCTTTCTGGACAGCACTGTAATAAGCAACTATTCTAGAAATGGAGAAACCCCATTTTAGCAAAGACTAGATATCAGGGTTTTTTCCAAAACCAAATAGTCTTGTTCAGTCATTAGTGAAGGTATCTCATTAAGGTTTAATAACTGTCTTAAAATTCAGGAGTGTCGCACTTATGTACTTGAAAGTCAAGATGCAACCTTGACAACTGAGGTCTAAATCAAGATGTTCTTATTTGTTTCCAGAGTTTCATCTCTGTATGGTTTTATATATAAGATGTTTTCTGTGTCTTGACAGATTTGAAATGTATTGAATGAAAGAAAAATGCAAAGTCAGATTCCTGTTGAAACACAGGGCTTGAGGAAGTAGGGATCAGGAGGTCGGGAGCGTGGAATTGATTAATTGGGGATTTTAAATTGCAAGTCTGCAAATTAACGTGAATTTTAAGTGATGTTACTGCTGAATTAAAACCAGTTCTTCCTTTAGCCTCTCATTTCTCCTACTGAGTTGTGTTGGACAAACCTTTGTGCTACCAGACTGTGTTATACCTGAGGAAACGGATCCAGCTGCAGAATAACCCTGTGTGGCAAAGCCAGTGGTCTGGGGTAGGAACGGAGAGATGGGGAGTGAGCACAGGCAC
>BJBW01001303.1:63096-138800 GCA_004320125.1 Scolopax mira
CCTTTCACTGTACTTTACCTTGCTTTCCAAGGCACTTTTTTAGGAAACCCATATTTGGTGCTTTTTATTACTTGCACTTGTTTGTTGTTGTTTTTTTTTTTTTAGTATCATAGAATCACAGAATGGTTTGGGTTGGACCTTAAATATCATTGAGTTCCAACCCCCTGCCTTGGGCAGGGACACCTCCCACCAGAGCAGGTTCCTCAAAGCCCCCTCCAGCCTGGCCTTGAACCCCTCCAGGGATGGGGCAGCCACAGCTTCTCTGGGCTTTTAAAGGGTTTTGTGTCGAGGTATGTAATATAAACAAGGAAAGGCTTTTTTGAAAGGCTGACATATTTTGCTGCATGTTAGTTGTGCAGTGTTTTATAGCCTATATATATATAAAAAAATCCTTTCCTTAAGAAGCAGGGGAAAACCCAAAGTGTTAGGCACCCAAAGGCATGTAGGCATTGAGAATGTTGACTGGAACATGCTGATGTGTAAGCAAACAGGAATTGCCAAATACAAAGTTTTATTTCATACTTCAGGTATACAATGACTTTTTAAGATGTCAGGTCGTGGCACTGTATGATGGGAATCATGTGAAGATGAAAAGTTATTTCTTAATATTAAGTCCTATTTGCTCTTGAAGTGCAAGAATTGCTTGCAGTATATAACCAAGAACATACAATTAGAAAAGAAAGCACCAATGCATGTTAATTTTCTTCAAGTAGACTATTTCATTAATACAAACGAGGAAAGTTTCAGGTTGGTTATTTTTTTTTCTTTAGGAAGATCTGTAGTTTAGATAAGCAATACAGCAGAGCTGAAATCTTTCTGAGCACTGCTCAGCCCACCTGGCTTCCGAAGCCATCCAGGGAATTTGTGGTGAATGTCTAAAGAATAAAACATCTCAGATAAAGGGTATTTGGCTCCGGAAGGGCCCTCCCCATCCAAAGAGCATGTGCAGCTGCTGTCGGTGAGGTTATGGGTAAGAGTCTCAAGGGTGTGTAGAGAGGAAGTCAAAGAACTTTCGTATTCGTGATCTCTGTCTTCCCAGTTGCCTTAAACAAAAAGGACGGCTTAATTTGTGTCATCATTCATAAATTAAGATCTCTTGCAAAGTTCAGCTGAATGCCGAGTGTCTGGATGGAACTCCCTCTGTATCCTGTGCTGGTGTGTTCCTGCGGCTCCAAAGCTCTGTAGGAGATGGTAAGATTGTGGACGTGGAGAGTTAATTGCTCTCATCTTGGGTGCCTGGCAGAAGGAACTTCCTAGTGCTGACTGCTAATGTGGCAGAACCACAAGTGTTTGCTGCTGCTCTGAGTAGAAGGGGGGTGTAGGGTGGAATTTACCTCCCCCCAACTGGGGAGGGATTTAAAAAAAAACAGTTGCAAAGCTCAGATGACCTAAATGAGGTGTATGGTTATCCTTGCCATCCTTGCCTGGTTGGAGCAAGCAATTAGAAGTTGTGGTGGTTGGTTTATTTTTTTTTAAAACAGGGTATTTAAACGTGGTTTTTTTGCACTTTGGAGACTAACTGGTGGCCGGGAAGCCGTGTTTATGGGCGTCAGGGAAGATGTTGGTTACTGTTGGGGTGTGTGACATACCCTGCCCGGGCTGTGCCCAACACCCGGGGTTCCCTCTGGGGGGGAAGGGGGGGTAATATGGGCTATGGGTCCTGGAGCCACCTCCTTGTCTAAGTAGGGTTTTAATTGGTCTTTTTAGTGGCAGGGCACCATTAGAGTGCAAAATTTCATTAATAACTTTCATGATTTATTCTGCCTTCTCAGGGGAAAAACCTGAATGCAGCATAGAGGGCATTTTCTGTTGTGAATTTGTAAATGCTGCCTCTTTGTAAGAGAAGGCAGGTTGGCGAAGAGCACATTGCCTTTGCACTGGAAGCTTGCGAAGCTTTTTGGGGGGGTTTTGCTGCTTTTTCTGATGTCTTGGGCAACCTTTTGAGAGGGACATCTGCACAACTGAGTTTTACATTATCTTATGTTTTCTTTATTTTTTTTTTCCCTTGCCCAATATCACTATCCTCCCTCTTTATGTTTTATGTAGAAAAAATGAAGAGCAAATACACTCAAAGGTTGGGGTTTTTTTGTGGTGGTGGGGGGGGGGGGGGGGGAGATCCCTGTACTGCCATAGCAACAAGATAAATGAACATGCTGATGTTCTAGAGTGAGTTTAAAAAAAAATATATATATATAATTAATGAGACATCTGGGTGGAGGGAGCAAACCTCAGAAATGAAAATTGCTTTTCTATTTTATGACTAGTCAAAGTATTTTGAAATTAAAAGCAAAATTGAAGTTGAGTAAATTGATTTTATTTTTTTTTTAACCACATGTACTAAGAGCTTATTTTATGTAATTACTGGGGCGTGACTTTAAATTCTGGGCAGGACTTTGTGGCTTGTTAGCATCGAATTCAGCTTGTGATGTTGCAACGAAGAAGGAAGTGAGCATGTGCATGCGTGGGGAGGGGGAGAAGGAAGCACTTCTGCCTGGCCACATAAGGTGGGAATTGCAGCTGGCCGGTTATTCTTAGCTTCTGACTATCTCATTGTGAATAGGAAGCTTTTTCTCTTTTTTTTATTTATTTTTTTGTCAAAAAGTTTGGTAAAAGAAGCTGTCAGTTATTGTTTTGAATATGGTTTTTTTTTTCCATACCTAAATGCACTAAACATAGATGATTCCTTCACCCTAATTTTATTCATTTAAGTCTTTTTAAACCTCTGAATTTTCAGGATGGGGTGTGATGCATCTCATGAGTATCTGTCCACTGTTGATTTTTGCAGGTGTGCATCCATAGCTAAGAACATAAATGTAGTAGGAACTGCAAGGAAAGGCAACCTTATAGATCAACTTCTATAGTTAGAGAAACGCAAAAGCTTAATTAAAGGAAAAAAAGTAAAAATTGTGGATTTGATTTTGCTCCTTCTTTGCAAAAACATGCAACAATATGGTCATAAGGATTTTTTCATGGGTAGGAGGGAGAGGCAGAAGATACCATCAGTTTCCAGCAGTGTGTTTTTCAGTCGCTTCTTGTAGTAGTGATTCATTTCTGCTCAGTTGTTCATCCTGGCCTGAAGAGAGATGTATAGAATGTTTCCATTTTAAGCTCTTCAGCATAATGGATGAATAAACTTACCGTTCCTGTGTTGATTTTTGCCACAGCGGGTGAACTTTCCTTCCTGGGAAAGTTCTTCAGTCTGTTTTGCTGCACTGGCCTAAAATATCTGCTCTCTGAAGGCTCATGGTGTGCTATCAGCACACCGATGGAAGAAAACGTTCTAATTGTTTTGCTTCAGAGTTGCTGATCTTAAAATGCATTGTTAAAAATAGCAAGTTTTCTAAACACGTAGAGCAATGTTTTTCTGGTCCCCTGCTTCTTTCCTTCCATATTAGTTGCCTTAAAGGCTACCAAATCTCAGCAGTGCCCAAGTCAAGTGCATAACCAGATGTGTTTCCTGCAGCATTAATGGTGTTTATTCCAGGCTTTCTTAAAGAAAATTAAGGAAGTTTTTTACGGATGGAATCCCTCTGTCTGCCACGATAAGGACCGTGCAAGCAGCAGTAGTACATGGATGCTTTTTCTGTGCCAGGGAGTATCCTTCAGCCTGAGGACCCTGAGTTGTCTCCTGGGCTGTGGTTAGACACACTGGTGCTGCCCCTTGGGAGGAATAGCTGTGAAACCATCAGCTTGTTCCAGAAAGGCTAATGTACAGAGTTTGGAGCTTAAGTAATATCCAAATCTGCTGACCTGTCACAGGAGCTCTTAAAGACAGCAGTGATCAGAAGAGACAGAAAGCTTTCTGTGGGCAGCGGAAGGATCCCACTAGAATTTTGGGAAGAGCGGAGGTAGATAGGGCTCAGAGTAATGTTTATTAAAGAGTCTGATGCTGACATGACAGTGAAATGCTGTCATATTGGGGTACCAGGGCATATAGTTTCTGTCCTTATTCCTTCTCAAACAATGCATTTTGAAATAATTTTTAGGCTGCTTTAAAGTGTCTCATGATGTCTCAGTTGGGCTGCAAAAGTCTGAAGACTTCTAATCCAGAGCAAGGTTTCCTCTGTCAGCAGAGCAGGTGTATCCAAGGTATCGTTTTTTCCTTCCATTACCAAAACATCTCTTTTCACCTTGATCTTGAAGGATCTGCTGCTCTCGCTGTCTTTTTCCTTTCCCCGAAGACCAGTTCATTCACTGAGCTCATGTTAGGCTCCATCTACCTTTGCAAATATCTTTGTGGTAGCTTTTTGACGTTTTCTGTTTAAGAAGCTGCATCGAAATCTTTAGCGTCTGATACTGAATAAGCAAGACCTGATGGTGAATGCTTTCAATTACTGGCTGGGTAAACCAACTCTGGAAGGAAGTACAGGGCTAAGAGTCATTTCCAGGCCAATAGAGGCAGAAGTCTATGTAACAGTAGCTGAATTCCTTGTAGCTTTTCCAGAATCGTTATATAGCAATCTGGGCATATTCCACTGTTTTCAGAAGCAGCTTTAACGTTTTATTCTCCCTTCTAAATTACATGCCAAATGATGCATTTACAGAATTGAATCAAGACACTTCTGGTGGCTCAAATGGAAATCTTGAACCCAGATGTAAGGCTGCCAAATGTATCTGCCCAAGAGTGTAATTTAGCAGGTATTCAGAAGGCTCTGCTGCCTGTGGTGGGACTGACTTAAACCCAGATCCCAAACCCCTAAAACTTCCAAGGACAAATGCATACCAGAAAACGAATACAATTTTGTTGTGGGATATGTTTTAATACCTTCTGAGCACTAGAACATTTGCTGTCATGTAATTAATTTTAATTATATCTTTTGATTGGCTGTCAAAAATGTGCCCCAGATAAAATTGATGCACTTCTCTTTTCGTGCTGGTCATCTTGTTCCTTGTCCTTAAAGTGCTTGTGCTCTGTCTGTCCCTGGCTTGGAAGATAGTACAGCCTTTTGAAGGACACTTGGGTTTCTGTGTAGCCTTTAAAACTTACCAGGTCTGTTTAGCATTTGTCTTGGGTTACCCTTTGAGATTTACAGGGCATTTTGTGTTTGTTTTGACTGTTAATTTATCTTGCTTTCTCAGTAAGTCCAGTCTCTTCTGGCAGTGGGTGATAGGACGGGAGGATCGGGATGCTCTTGGAGTGCTGTGCTTCAGGGTGCACACTTGGATTCTTCTTCCTTTAGTTTTTGGGTTTAATATATGATTGAAAGGGCTGTAAAATTGATGTGATGATAGAAATGAAGTAAAGGGTTAAATGCCTTAATTATTCAGATGTGAAATGGCCTTGCTGCTTGTACTTCCTTTCGTGCTTCTGGGGAATTGGCCCATCTTTGTTGACAAAATACTTTAACAGTTCTGCTCTTGCATAGTGGTGGGGCTTCCTCCACTTGGCTCATGTGTGACGAGGTGAATGTAGAGCTCCAATATAAGGTTCCTAATGCCTGTTAGTGTCATTTAGCCTGCAGTTATGGGCATGTGATGCTGTATTGGAAACTGTAACGCTGAACTCTTCCTGCATCCTCTAAGGGCACCTCAGGGATGCTGTGCTTTGTGAACACTGTCAGCTGAAAATTAAACTGGGGCAACCAGGTCACTGAACGAATCCTGCAGATGTTTTGCAGGTGGAACTTCTGGTGATGACTGGCCTCGTGTGCCCAGCGGTCCCTGACTGCCAAACCTTAAACCTTCTCTGTTCTGGAAAATCAGTTCCTGCAGCTTTTGTGAGTGAGGGGAGCAGCAGTGACGTGTCTCTGTCAAACAGCTTAGCTACTTAGAAGCCACAGTTTTATTCTTTGTAGAGAGGGAAATAAGGCAGAGTGTTGCGAGCACACTGTATATAATACGGGTAATGGTACTTACCTTATCCACACTTCTTAGACTAATACAAACTCTTTTCATAGAGGTGACACTTTACTAGAAAGGTGAAATGCAACACGTGTCTGATGGCCCCTTTGCTGAGCAGTTTTCCTGGAACAACTCCCTTTGATCTTTTCTTCAGAATTCCAGAGACCTGCTTGACAAATTGGTGTGTGTGTTGGTCTTCTTTTCTTTGTTTGTTTGTTTTTTTTTAAAAATGCTTCCTGTAGCACACCTTAAAATACAGGGCAGATAGGGCAGATTTTTGCCCTTGTAGGTACAGGCCTCCTCATCTAATGCACATTCCTGTTGCTTCAGAGAATTTAGATTTGCATTTTTGGAAAAGCAGAAGGGATCTGGGATTTGAGTGGATTTATATCTGTAGAAGTTTTGATTGTAATATTTATCTTTTGTATCTTTGTCTCCTCTGTGTAGCACTGATTGCAGCTAGAAACAAGATACTGGATGTATTAATACAATTGTGTTGACATCTTTTGATTCTGCTTTGGGATTGAATGTATGTTGCTTTGGAATTAAAGGCCACGTGACACCTGAAAAGAGAAGAAATGCTGATATAATTGATATTCTCCTTTGGAACTATAGCCACCTATAGATTGCTCTAGTGCAGTTCTGTGCCTTTGCCACCAACTGTAGTGATCTGGTACTTCAGCAGAAACCGTTCATTTATTGTAAATATTTGCAGTGAATTCCAGCTACTTTACATGAGGTGATATCTCCGATCAGGGGATTTTTCAGCTATTTTTTTCCTCTAAAGAAAGTTCAATGTCTGGGGAAGGAAAAAAAATCATCTTAGGCTACATCTGATGCTGGTGAGAGGGTTCTGTGAATGCGAGGGAAAACTCTGTGTGTGTTACAGTCAGTTTTATCACCTGATACAGAAGACTTGCTTTATACCACTGATTTCAGAATAAGTAACTTTTAGAATGGACTGAAACTTTCCGGTTGCTTCTTTGAACTTGCTCTTACACTTCTCATTACAATGCTGCTGTGGTAATTAAGCACTTCTGAACAGCCAAGTACTAATTATTAGCGGATTAGTAGCCTTTGTCCTTATTGACACACTCCTGCTAATTTATTACAATAGCATTAAAGATTATTGAAATGTAGTGTTAAGTTATGTAGGAGTATATATTTAATTTCATGCTTGGAGAAATTAATTGGCAGTATAAATATTGGAAATAAATGGGGTGGTGATCCATTTTACAGGAAGTGTCCTATCTTAAAAGAGAGCTAACCACTGATCCATGGTTGTATGAATCTGGGCACTAATTCTCAGTAAGATGAAGCTGCCTTTTACAGACTGTTAGTGGGATAGAAAATTGTGGGGTTTGTACTCAAATTCTAGGGCTTGTAATCTTTGCAGTCACTTTCATGGTGAAAAATAGTGAATCTTACCCTGTGTCAGTTGTCTTGTGTGAGTAAGTGTCCTTCTGAGTAGTTCACCCTGATGGGACAGGGTGTTGCTGGTTTGTGGTGGAGTTGTTCTAAGCTATCTCCATTGATAGATGAGGAAGTAACTTTCAGGTATTCAAAAGTGAGGTGGAATTTCTCTGTTGTCCTACTGGATTTTTATCAAGAGTCCTGGTAATTCAAGAAGGCCATCCTGTACTCTCTGAAGGTGAGACTGCTACTGTTCAGTAATTCTAGGAGCCTGAGGGCTTATCTTGGAAGTGTTATTGGTTTGCTACTTGCACACAAGTGTTTGAGCTCTTGTTATCAGATTAGAAGTCAAAACCAAAAATGTATCATAACTTGAAGTAACACAATCAACACTCCAGGACTGTAGGAATTGTCATGGAAATTCTATGTCCTCTCAGTCTTCTTGCAGCTGTATTGACTATGGAGTAAAAATGTTAAAATTAGTCAAAACCATGTAATATAACTTCATAGAAGTTTGGCTTGGGTATTGGATTTGTGCCTAGCAAAAGGCTTGTCTCCTCGTTACCTACTGAAGTAGAAATAAATTCTACTTTGTTGGTGAAGTTGCATTCCCTCATTAGAAGGTCATCTAGTACTTTGACCCGATTTTTAAAATCAGTATCGTTCCCACTGACTGACCTGGAACCTGGGTACACGTAGATTTTGCATCCCTCTCTCATAGAAGGAAGTGACAGAGAGTTTGGAAAGAGTTCAGGACAGATCAAGGGTCATTCCTGAGGCCAATCTAGAGGCTGCTGCTGAAATAACTTGGGAGGGATGTTTGTGGGGCTGTTGGGTGTCTGAGAGGAGGAACAGAATGAGCCAGCCCTGCAGTTTGAGGGATCCTGCTGTCAGCAGAGTAAACACCAAGTGTCTCTGGGATGTGGGACATCTGGGGACGGGGAGGAGGAGTATGGAGATTCCTCGTGAAAATGAGGCATTTCTGGTGTAGTGTTTTGGAGTGGAGAGAAATCAGAAGGTGAGAGGGAGTTTCGTCCTTCGTAGTTTTAGATAAGATGGAAGCTGGGGGCAGGAGGCTGAGATTAAAAGTTTGGGAAGGGATGATGCAGTTAATGATGCAGCACTTGAAAATGCAGGCAAGTGCTATGGGGGTTTGAAGTTCTGTTGTGTATTTACTTCCCTCTCTCAAAATGTCTTCAAATTCATTCAGTTTATTTCATTTATTCAATTTCATTCAGTTTCTCTTTCTTCCAGTCTCTTCTATCCTTACTGTATCTTGACAAAATTTACGTTGCGCTCAAATTAAACGAAGGATTGTTTTCCCAAATTAATTTTTCTAATTGTAATCTCTTGTTTGAAATCTGCAGTCAGTACGTCCAATATAGTGTGGATTTATTGATAACAGTAACTTCTTCTTGTTTGTGTGGGTGTGTATATAGTCAGATCACAGCTTCAAGCATTGGCTGCTGAGCTGGTTCCTAGAAAATATAGGGGAATTTCCTACACTGATTCATCTTAGAAGTAGCAGATGCTCTTAAACTGTTTGTAGTAGTTTCTGGAGTCTCAATAAATATAATTGAGTGTTTTGGACTCAAAAATGTATTGGATGACCTTAATGATTACACACTGTTACTGTTCTCCCGTTCTAATGAGGACGTGCAAGTGAAATCTTAGTGAAGGGTGCTTCAGCACTACTGTGAAAATGTGTTTCCACTTTGAAATTTCATTTTCAGCCTGCTGTCACCAGGGAATGGCTCTAATTTTAGTGCTTAATTGACCTTCCAGGGTTTTTTGTTTGTTTGTTTGTTTTTTGTTTGTTTGTTAATTTTTAAAAGTCTTTAACTCTGACGGTTAAAATGACTCTTGAGCCATATCCACTCACAAGCAGTTCATGCCCCAGTCCCTTATCAGCTGTAGATCATGTCCCTGGCAACGGGGCTGTGCTGCTGGGGAGTTTTTTCTGTAGCTGCAAATCTGAGATACAGAAGTAAGTCCACAAGTGCTGTGGAATGGCCAGCAGGCTTACAACTGAAGGGCTGAAGAACAGGTTATAGTGTAGCTTCACGTTCAGCGTGGTTGTGTTAGGGTGTGATGGGGCTGAAGATGTCATGGAACTGTGCCCAGCTGGGATGTCCACCTGCAACTGGTATTTCTCTGCAAACTGGGAATCGAAGAGACAAGGAGTTGCTTGGGCTGGAGATGATGGGGATGCCTGCCCTGGGACACCATCTGAGGATGCAGAGCGAAAGAGGAGGGTGGAGGAGGAAAGAAGAGAAATGGTTTGAAAGGATATCTAAGGGAGGGGCTCTCCTGCAAGCTGAATGTGCAAGATACACAGCTCTGGCTTGCAGAGTCCAAGAATCCATTTGTGTTCTGGCATTAATTACCCAAAGAAAAGCAGCCTCCTCCTTCAGAAGCCTATTCTGTCCAGTTTGGAGCTCTAGATTCCCATGCTGGAGAAGTCTTGGCCTGAAGGCACCCAAGATGCTCAAGGAGAGCCCAAGTGTCAGTGGAGTGCTGTCATGTCCAGACCTGCTTTCAAATCTAAGGGAGCCATATGGCTTGCCCTATTCCATGGTTAAGTGGTGATTGGTGTGTTGAGGATAAAACATACAGCTTTGGGAAGCGGGCGAAGGGCTGGTTGGGTGCAGGGCTCTGTGGTGAGACCTTACCCAGCTTCTTTGTGTAGTAAAAAAGCTTTAAGACCTGGAGACATGTGGCAATCTCATGCCTGGGGAACATTCCATGAATTTGCTCCCTTGGTTGACCAGAACATTGTCTTCCTGCTGTGTCTTATGAAGATATTTTAATGTGGGGCTTGTCAGGCTAGGGCAGTTGCCCATCCTTGTGTTGGTAGCTAATAGACAGAAGAACAGAAGAAGTTGCTGGGCTTTCTCAGTCATTGCTATTAGGTGTTTGGAGGGCAGCTCTTCTGTTTAGAAACACTAAATGCACACTATGCACCTTAACTTCTTGGGCATACAGTGAAATATGGAAGGATGGAATTACATTGCTACTTGAGGTTTTTATGGGAAAAAGGCAGCTCCTTTAAGCACTATTCCTACTACCAGTCCTGCCAGACTGGTGCCTCCTCTAGACTGCAGAAATGGGCTTTTCCTGTAGTTACGGTAGAGTGAGCAAGCACCAGTTCTCAGTGGAAAACTGCAATGTTGCATTTGTGACAAGAATTTTGCAATTTTGCAAAGCTAAATCCGCTCGGCAGCGGTTCCAGGCCCATGGTGACTGTGGGAAGTGGAGCAGGGAGGAGAGCTCCCTCCTGCCCTGCCCTGGAAAAGGGGAAGCCTGGAGCTGAACCTTGCTGCTGCGTTGCACTTCCTTAGCAGGGCCAGCTCAGGAGAAGGCACTTCCTCTGTTTGGCTTCATGTATGTTTAATCGAGAATTTAAGCACAGTATAGGTTTGCTCTGTAAACTCTTCCTGCTCTCTCGTATTCTCTGTGAAAGTTTCTTTCTGGCCAAGGAAAAATGTAATTGTGTGTGGTTTTATTTAAATAGTGTGTGCATGCAGCGTAATTTCACATGGTTTGAAGCTTCTTCAAGCCATGTGTTCGTGTCTGCAGGATAACTTCTCCAGTTTTTTATTTCAGTGGGACTTTTTTTCTCTTACAGGACACTGCAACTTGTCAGGGTTGGAAATACTCAGCTGTAATGTCTGTTGTTTGTATACGTATAGTTGATGTTTTTCTCCTGTAGTTATACTTCTGAAAAGGTTATATTCTGCCCCCCCCCAGTCCTCCTGCCTGGAGTACCCTCTTTTACTGGGAGGAGTGGATGCTCTTGTACAGTACTGACCCGGGTACAGTTGATGCTCTGATGTCTCTTGAGATCCTTTAGGATTTGGGGCTGACATGACCATACAGTAAAAATACTGAACTATCATTAATTTATTAATTAATGATACACTTTGCATTCTTTTATTTAGTGGTAGTATGTCCCAATCTGCAGGCAAACTTTGTTCATCCATAGAGCATCTCAGAAAGCTGCATGTAAAATTAACCAGAATGAGATAATGGGGTTTCCAAGTTAAACCACGATTGAAAAGCTGTCCATGATGGAAAACATCAGGATGGATGTTTTAGATTATTTTGTAGTTTTGCTACCAGTATCCCCTTTGGTTCATCATACCTTAGATGCTGAATCCATAAAATAAGACTGTTAATATGTACATGAGGCACCAAGAACTAAAATAGTGCTGGAAACTTTCAAAACCTGATAATTCCTTGATTTATTCATAAAGCAGGGAGTGTAACTCTTGAAAATTTGATCAGATGCCAGTTCCTTCAGTAGCCACTCGATTCAGAAACCTTTTTATAGCTGCACTAACATCTCTGAAGACTGTTAGGCTTAATTAATGTTTAAGACTCTTGAACAGAACATGTCATGAAGAGGGAAGCTTTTCTAAGGGAGCCAGGCAGGAGTTTTGCTTCAGGGAATGAGAAGGCAAAGGACGTACCAGCATTGGAGTTGAGTAAGTTTGTGGTTATTCTCTCTCTCAAAAATAGCCTGTTTGTGGTTTTTAGAGAATTACTGTTATTTGGTGTGTTGAATTGACAGGTGTGTGGGTAGAATCCTTCACCTGGACTTTCTTTTAAATATTTAAAGGCAATTCTAATATTAAGGAAAAAAAAATAGAATGACCTTGTTAAAAAAGTGTACCCCTCACAAAAGGGAAGTTCCTGTGGTGTGAGTATGACTAAGCCTGATAGAATGGTTCTGAAAATGTTCAAAGTCATGGAAAACATTTACATTTCTCCTACCTGTGAAACAAAAAAATAGTTATATTCTTTCAAGGGTGAAGCGTGAGGACTCTTTCTCTGGGAATATGAGCATCTTTTTCTTGTGCGTAAACCTGTTATGGATCCTAAAATGCATATTTTTCTCATGAACACTCACATTTTCCTGCACAAATGCCTGCAGTGCAAGGCAGGATGTTACCAGACAGTAGAAAACCTTTATCCTCTTCAGTGCTACTGCAGTGAGGTTGTGTGATATTTTTTATCAGTAGAGGATTGTTTTCATGTATTGAAAACTTGCTTAACATATGTATCAAAAAACCCTCAAACCTCATTTCCCTGCTGTTGTTCCTCAACACTGACTTCCCCAAAGTCTAAATTATTCATGGTAAAATATTAAGTGGAAAAGAAACTGTAAACACAAGATAGGAATGGTTGCCTAAAAGTTTGTATAAATTTACCTGGGCAAAAAAAGATGGGATTATTTCTGAAGAACTTGTCTTAATATTGTGAAGGATGCATTTTGTGGTCGTCTTATATACGTTTCTTAGAAGAAATTAGACTGAATATCCACACCCAAACAGGTGAAGGTCTGGCATCCTGAGCAGAGGCGGGAATGAAATGTGGGAAAACAGCTGTTTTTACCCTGCCTTTGTGATGGGAACAGGTCTCCAGTCTGTCTTAATAGAAAGCAGAACTGGAAAAGGCTGACATAAATGACTGACTTTTTCTGATTTAAGTCCAACAACATTGCCTGCAGGGGAAAATATTCTTGGCGAAGACGTTACTAGTGATGAAAGCTTTACTGGAGCAGTTTAGCTTGGTTGTCTTTAGATAAAAAACTCATGTATTATTTAATCTCCATTCAGGCCTTTTTTTTTTTTTTTTTTGCCTGGTTAAAAAGGTAACAAGTAGGGCACCAAGATCATATCAGTGAATGAACTTTAGATGTTTTATTCGGCAAAAAAACCATTTTGGTATCTGTTAAGAAAAGTTTAATGGCTTAATTGCATGAGACTTCAAATTATTTTATGATACTGAAATTCTACTACAGCCTTCAACGACTGCTTTGTTTACTGTTGCTTCCAGGTCAAGGTTTGCAGAAGGATGTTGTGGAGGATTTTAAAGAGAAAATTAAGAGTTTCTGTCAAAACCCAAGCTCTGTAGCATAGTTGGAATTCAGGATACCCAGCCACATCTGGTGGTCTTGATATTTTCCTTTTTTACTATTTTTTTTTTTCTGCAAAGACAGCCTTGCTACAGCAGAGGATCTAACTAATTGTGTAACTGGGGGCTTGCTCACACAGCAATGTTAACTTGTAGCTAGTTTATCTCAATATCTATCCAAATAAACAAAGCTTTAACTGGTCAAGTGGTGCCTAAACATCTGTCTCTCGAAATCCCTAGGCTGTAGCTACTCAGGGGGCTGTGTTTTAATCCAGAAGAAGGGTAGAGCTGGATCCATGTGGTCTGTATATGCAGGGAACTGTAGCCAAGGGAAGTGAGTGATGGGATGTAAAGCCACCCCTTTGGGGTAGAGCTCCTCCTGCTCCCCTCCAAAGCAACCAGCAGCTGGAAGAAACCTGCTGAGATCAGGTTAAAAAAATCATGGAGCACTGGGATGCTAAAGGGCAAGATTTCTATTGCTTTAGCTTTGGAGATAGTCATCTGTAACCAGTGGGGACCAGTCAGTAAGGGCCAGCACCGAGCTGCAGCCGTGTAGGTGACGGGATCCATGGAATGCTGGCTTGTGTGTTACACTTTTGCTCCATATTTTGATTACTGTATTATCCATAGTAACCAGGCTTCAAATAATGACTCTTATTCCCAGAACATCCTTGGAATAAATTGGACAGCTCCAAGGAGCTTTAGATAGTGTAACTGGAATTCATCTCTTAGACAAAAACAAAACTACATCAGGAAAAAGTGATTTTAATTTATTTTTTTCCCTTGAGTATGTAAAAGCTGTAGCCCCAGAAATTTGACACAGAAATAATGAGGAAAAAGGCTCTTGATCAATTTCTGATCTTCAGCTTTTGTTCATTCTCAACATTGTTGGAATAGACTGAAGTGGCATATCAAATAGAACCATTGAGTGGTGAAAAAAAAATAATCAGCCTATAAAAGGGGTGCTTCAGGGTTCTTGGTTTGACATTGGACAGTCCCTGCTTCTCTTCTGACAGATGGAAATATTCTCTATTTTCCACCGCAATTCTCTAAGCTTTTAGTTCTAAGCCTTCATTCAGTATTACAAATTAATGAATTTGTTAGTTCAGAAGATTTTGTCTCTATATAGAAATACATAATATTTTTATATCCTTCTATCTGAACTAACTGTTTATTTTTAAGCTGAAACCTGTTACCTTTGGGTACATTGCTTGCTCTACCACTTCTCAGAGGGAGAAGACAGGACAGCCTTGTTGTGTGTTCTTTTTTCCCATGTTGTTGAATGCATCCTTGCCCCTTCTCTTTATCCCCAGTGTAAACTGGCTATATTTTCAGTTTACCTTCACGTTGATGCATTCCCCTACATCTAATGCTTTTATTATTTTTTTTTAATAACTTTTGTTGTCTTTTTTTCAAGTATCTAATGGGAGACATCGTATTTGGATAATATGATGCCTTTCATCCTTAATTTCTGTTGTGACATTAGTACTTTTGCTGTGGCTTTCTGACATTGTATTTATGCATCCCAACACTCCATTTGCCTTTTTGTCTGCCTCTGTGCGCTGAGCAGATGTTTTCAGAGAGCTGTCTCCAGTAACCCTCAGGTCTTTTTCCTGTGTGATTACAATTAGTTTAAAATTCAGCAGCTGAAAATACGACTGCTGCTGTATGCTACCCTACTTTTGTAACAAATGCATTTCATCAGCCTCTGTTCTTCTTCTGACTTCTCTCAGGTCTGAGCCACTTGAGGTAGACCTGGCTCTTTTTCTTTTTTTTTTTAAACATAGTGATTTCATCACCTCTGCTATGAATGAATGTTATCTACATGATAAGGGACTGAAAACTATTCGGTGTTGTTGAATGTAATATATAGAAATCTATGTCATTGCTCTAGGTGCCCTCTCAAGAAGAGCAAACAACTAAATACCCATCTTGGTGGTGATTCAGAATAGTAAATTATCATTAGGGCAAAAATAAAACTCAGTCATATCTTAAAGCAGCCTCTAAATGTTCTTGTCTCCCTTTGCAGTGTTTACCAATGAGCCTGGATGTTGCTGCTCCGTAGCCATTGAACATACACATTCCAACATCAGCTGCCAGTTCCTTGGCTGTGGCTCCCACAGAAATACAGATATTTCTAAATTATTCTGTAGGGTGTGCTTTTCTTTCATTTTCTTTGATATCCTTTTTGTTACATTATCTTTTTTTAATGATGTCTCTGATCTGTGTTTATCTTGTCCCTTCCCTCCTGCCCTCAAAACCCAGTGTTGATATCCACCACTGCCACCTGCAGAGGACACCTTTATCAGGTGCCCTTTTGTCCCTTCAGTCACCCTCCCAAGTTCTGTCACCTTTTATTTTGGGGCAGATCTGCACTCATCTGGTGTGATTTAGGTACTTTGCACAGCTGGGCCAGCAGTTAATACGTTTGAATCTTCTCCCATGATAGCTTTCTTTCATTGACTGTGTGAGTCTTTGGATGTTTTCATCAGGTAGCCTGGTGGCAGAATTTAATTTAAGCTGTGACAATAATTTCTGTCACTGGTATCTGTGGTTTCTTCTGCAACATCCGTCTTTCATTACTGGCAATCACAGCAAACAGAAATGTGCTCCATGTTTTTGCTAAAAGCTTTTCTATTTGGTTGGAAGAGAACTGCTTATCTCTTATGTTCTTAGCACAGCATATTGCACTACTAAAGTATCTCATAAAATACTCTGTTGCCATGGAGATCTGCCTTCCCCTTTTTCCTAAAAGGACTCACCAGGTCCTGGGAGACAGAGTCTACTTTCTTTGCTTGTGAGGAATTTAGTCCCATCCCTTATTTTACCCTTATTTCTAACTTGCTTTCTTTTGGATACTAAGTAGGTTTTGTTTACTGGTATTTGTTTTTTTTCTCTCAGGGTTTAACATTCTGAAATATTAAATCTTAGTACTTTAAAACTCATCTGAGGATGTGCCTGTACATGAGAAGATGCAATACGGAAACTTGCATTTTGAATTTCAAGTGGAAAAATGAAACTTAAGCATAGATTATTTAAAATGAGAATTAATGTCACTTAAAACTGTATATTGATTCTTTGTGACTGCAGTGCTTTTACAAAAAAAAAAAAAGAGTATTGAGCCAAGAGGATGAGTTCTTGTGAGTTTGCACTTCCTCTGAAGAAGGCTCTGAGCTGACCTGTAGAGTGCTGTCTCTTCACGAGCTGAGTTCATCTTAAACATCCAATTCCAGTGCTGGTAAACCAGACTTTTTTTGCCCTCCAGTTCTAATTTAAAGCTTTACTTTAGTTAAAGGTGCTAGAAGTCTGCATTAAAGCAACATTAAGGGTCTGTTGTGACCTGATAAATCCCAGGAAAAGACTTAATCACAGACTGGACCTCTCCATTATCCAGTTACTGGAAGAGTCTTTGAGTGCTGCATATTCTCATATAATGGGAACAACGGCACAGTATGATGAGATGCAATTTCAGTCTTAACTCAGAGTTTTTTGGCTGCTAAAGCAATATAGTTGTTTCAGTTCAGCAGTCTTTTTTTTTTTTTTTTCAGTTTTACTCTGGAACTCACAGTTGATATGCTTGACAGTACATGACGTGTGTCATCTCCCTTACTCCATTCTGCTCTCCTGCCTGGTAGGAGCCATTGGTCGTTCCTGATTATACCCCTGGCTGAAAATTGGTGCAATTATTCACTGTGGGTTTTCTTTCTCTCACAACAGCCTGCTCTGCAAGTTGGAGGATACAGGATTTCCGACTTCAGTGTTGTCTTTGAGACAATTACTGTCTCCTCCTGTCTTATACACGAGCATATTAGCAACACAATTATTGTCCTAGCTTGTCAAGTACAATGAATTAGCAAAGGTAGTAACAGTATATTAATTATAGGAAATTATAGTTGTCTCCTGAAGGGTGACAGCAGCACTCTGCTGGTGAGCTGCCAGAGTCTTCAGTAACCACCCAGGAACCTCCTTGTGGAGAAAAAATAAGCTTGTGTAGGCTTCAGGGTGAGGTATTGAATTCATGATGGTTTTGAAAAAAGGGTGGCCCAAAATGACCACTTTTCTTGAAAATCTTGTGACCAAAACTCTAGCAGAGGTGTTCCAATGGCTTCTTTTGAGGTTCTGGCAGCACAGGTGTAAGTAGTTCCTACCCCTGGCTCCTTATTCCTGTTTGCATGGAGATATGTGGAATGAGGGGAACAAATCTGGCCAGAAAATAAACCATTTTTGCTGAGATGCTTTTTTTTGGTGGGGTTTTTTTTTTTTTTCTGGATCAGATTCTCGATGGAGGGAGTGAGGGGCTGTAGAATCAGTGGTGCTGGTGTGGTGGGGAGGGAGGCTACTGCTGAAAGCAGTTCATCAAATGCAGATAGAAATTTTGTCTCCTGAAGCCCTGGGTGGTTTTCGTGCCTTGGATAAATGGAGTTATCCAAAGCAGCACAGAGAAGCACAGATGTGTAATGCAGTTAGATTACAATTAAGTTTTATCTGAATTAGTCAAAACTGCTTAAGGTGCTGCAGAGCTGTACTCTAGAATCTCAGATTTCAGTTTATGGAGTGTGAATAGAGGAAAGCTCCTGGGGCTGTACCAAAATCTTCCTGCCAAAGACTGGGATAACCTGTGGCTGTGGCCAAGCTCTGCAGGGAGTTGGAAGCAGTTTGGGGAATGGGGGCTGTGGTGAGAAACACACGTTAGTGATGCGAGATACCTCAGATCTGGATTAATGTGCACTCATTCCTTAATGAAATGGCAGCAGAAACTCCTTCTGTAGTGTCTGAGAGTCCTGAAAGAGAGTTGAAGGAAATGAAAGTAGCCTCCTGCCCCTATAACAGTATATGACTGCAATACAGTGATTTTTTTTTAAAAAAATTTTAACCAAAAGAATTGTGCATATGTGTTTTAATATGGAACATACTTTTTTTCTGTGTATGTTCAGAAAAGAGCTGATGGAGGCTCTAGGAGAGATGCAAATATGAATTTGTGACCCTGATAATATAAGTATTCCTCCAAGTATGTGGCCCAGCTCTTTATAAAGCGTAATCACCAAAAGGGAGCTGTGTGATAACAGCTGTATTTGTGCTTTTCCTGAAGTGAACTTGTGAGAAGATGGAGGAAACTTGTGCCTGTAGTATTTGTTCCTAAAATAGCAAAAGCTATGAAAAAAGTCCCTGGAGACCTGGAACCATCATGAAACAAACATAGTGAAGAAAAGCTGGACCAGCAGTGATGAAGAGAGGTACCCAGTGGTTTGTACTGGTGATGCTGGTCCTGTGCCCACCAGCAGAGGAGGACACAGGTGTGGGGCAGGAAGAGGAGTAAATGCCCATTAAAATACTTTATATTTCAGTTTGTACGACCAATCGTCATTACTTGTATCACACAGTGATTAGTTTATAACCCTGTGAGGCAACCTGAATGAAACAGATGTAGTCATTTTTTAATGATATGAATGTGGAAAAAAAATTCCTGTTGTATACATTAACGGTTGCAGTGGGGCCTGTAAATAGGTCAGGAGGAGAGCTGGATGTGTCAGAGTCACGGAGGGGGGACCGAGCTAAAACATAGACTGTAGCAGTCAAAAAAGGCCATTTCCTAAAGTGTTATCACTGGGTGCCACAGCGGCAGCAGGAAGGAAGGAGATCTATAAAAGGAGAAGTGTGTGCCAGGGAGAGATTGATGGGGCAGAGGCTGGAGGAGGGGGGGTGTGTGAGGGGAAGTATAAGGCAGCAAAAACTATACGTCTTGGGAGAAATCGATTGATGGGGCTCTCTCTGCTGCTGCTTAAACCTGCATCAGGAAGGTCTCAGGATTGAGAAGCCTTTCTCTCTAAACCTGGCTGGAGAGGATAAGCAATGTATCTACACTCTGCCACTCACTCCCTTTAGAAATTAAGAGATTTGTGAGCTCATAACGAAGATCCATGGATGTTCTTAGAATTGCAAAGATCATACTTCATGTGTACATTCCCCTCTCCCTTCAAATGGAAGGAAAAAAAATTTTAAAAATCACAATTTTTTTATTATGAGAGGTGCTCTGACCCTCTGTGACCAGAGAATGTCTCTCTTTTTCCTCTTTAGAGTGCCATCTGCATCTGTTTTCTTACTTTTTGTTAAGGACCTTCTGCGTGACTCTCTTTTTGACCAGTTTTAGTCTGGTATAGCTTCCAGAAAATCACTTTCTGAGTTACATTTTCTTGCAAAAGCAGAATAAACAGGGTTTTTTTTAATAGAAACCTGTTTTTTCAAAGTCAGCTGGTGTTATGACAGACTGCACTAGCACATTATGTTAAAGGATCTCATTTGTTAACTTGCACTTACATAATGAAAACACTTTTTGCCCCAAACGGTATCACAGGCTTTCTGTGTCCCTCTGCTAAAACACACCATTTCCTTGGGTAGCACAGAGTAACTGTTCAGTAACATAATTATATGTTAAACCCAGTCAAATCTTTGCAGTTGCTGGCTTACTCTAAGGGGTAAGTCAAAGTCATGCTAAGGTAATGATACGAAAACTAATTTTAAAAGTAATAGATTTTAATTTTTTTTCAGTGTTCAGAGTTATTATATATTAGTCACTTCCTACATTTCTGAAAAACTGAGCTTGAAATGCAGATGGAGATATATTTGCAGCCTGGTTACTCTTTACTATTCAAATGGTCTGGTGGCCACAGGGATTGCTTTGGTGGCAGTAGTGTTGGTCCTGCAGGTCTGAATTTAATGCAGGTGAGTTGGAGAAAGACAGCTCTCTCTACAGCATCATCCAGGATGCTCTGGAAAACTGTGGGAAGGGATTTATCCGGCCACCATTATTTTTTCTTTTTTTTTTTTTTTTTTTTATTTGTGTGATGGGCAAAATACAAACTCTTTCAAAATAACATAAAAATAGCTTTAACCACAAAGTGGATACAGCTCTTTAGAGGCCATTAATAGGTAGGAAACTCTGAGTGTGCCAGTTTTTAGACTGTCATAAACAAATTTGATGACTTATTTTTGCCTCTGAGCAGCACACGGCATAATACTCATGAATGTATAATTGTCTAGAGTTCACTGTCTTTTAAGCAATGTGATGAGGAGCCTGATAAAAATGCTAGAGGAAAATAAATCTGAAAACAGGGAGGCAATTTCCTCAATTTCATGCTCCATGTGGTGTTTTAGAGATGTTTTGATGAGAAGATCTGATGAAATTTATATCTCTCTGTATGATGCTATTTGGTCTTACACACTTTAGGATTTAAAATGATTCATGTGTTTTTCCTCCACTCCAGATGTGTAGCCCTGAATTATTTCAAGGGTACCATGATAAAATACTACAAAATGTTGTTGTTCAGAGCAAGAAACCTCTTTCTTTTTTTTTTTAACTACGCAAAGTTTATTTAATGACTCGAGAGGTTTTTAATCTTGCAAAATAAACCTTTTTATGCATCGGGGCGGGGGGGAAGGCTCTGCTGTCACAAAATGGTCTCTGGGAATGTGATACTGGGGAAGACCACCTTGGTTGTCAGACTTTTACCTGCTTTTATAGAAGTTGTGGGGTGTGAAGAAGTGGTTACTGTAGAGAAAAATTACAGATACCCTTCTTAAATTGGATTTATTAGTTCAAAAGGGCTGCACAAAGTGTAGGTGTGAGATTAAGGTTGCAATTGACCTGAAGAAGCATATAGAAAGTTTGTTAGGTGTTTGTCTGTTCCAGCCATTGGATGGAAATGTAAAAAGAAAAAACTAAAACTAAGCATGTTATTTCACAGGTTTTAAAATTGCCTGTAGAAGAGTTTAATGAGGCAAATTACAGTAGGACCCATAGTGCAGGTCTTTATGGAAATGTTTGTTCGGTTGTGAGCTTTGGATCAGTTGCAGGGAGAGAAGATGGCATTTTGGAAGAAGGTGTTGCCTTCAGCATAGCTGTTATCTCTGGTTTCTGCTAACCTGTGACTGCTTGTACCTGGAAAGGATGGTTAAACTCACTGGGATGTCAGAATTTGGGGTATCAAAGGCTGGAACTGCCTATGGAATGTGCTGCTAGTGCCCTGTGGTCAATTGGTTCCCGTGTGCTGTGTTTCCCTCCACAGCACAATTCTGAGTAATGTTACATTTTGGAAAAATAGTGTAGTTTTTACCTTCTATGTTATACTTTTCGTTAGTATGCTCATATATGGGAACATAAATGAATTATTTAATTTCTTTTGAGGATTCTGGTTACTATCTGGCTGCAGGTCAAGATCAGTGCCGTAGGTGCCACTAGTTCCACACTTCAGTTCATCATTCTGCAATCACTGAAACTAGCACATCAGCTCTCAGGTCCTTTTGGAGAGCAAGGAGGAGGATAACCTATAGAAGGTTTTTGATGTGTTTGCATTCTGCCATGTCTTGTATCTCAAGCCTTCCTGTGGTAGGTGATGTTTCTCTGTCAGGAGAAGTTCTGGGGAAGGGGACTGGTACAGCTTCCTTTGGAAGGCTGGTATGTTTCTTGACTTCATACTTTCCTCATTTATTGTCTTATTCTTGATACATAAATACTAGTTATAGAGGAGTTGCAAATGGAACCATGTTTCCTTTGAAACTGCTCCTCCTAATCAGGAAAAATTTGCTTCAATAAAGGCATGTATCTACAATAAGACCTGTAAGTTATTAGTTTAATTTCATATCCCAGGGGCACTGTGCGCAGTGACCACCTTAGTCAAGTTCTGATTCAGGGTTTTTTATTAGCATGAGTAATCTTATTAACTGTCAACGACCCAGTGCACATGGAAGCTTTTTAGAACTTCAGGTAGATAGGTAGTGACGAGCTGTGATTTCATCCAACTATTGTGCAAATATTAATAAAAACAGCATGTGTGATTGACTTGAATGTTCTGGGAAGTTATTTGTTTGAAAAGCAGAGCAAAAAAGTCAGTGTCTCAGAGGAACTAGTATCTGAATCTCTGCTGCTACCTATGACAAGGCACATCTTGTGCTCTGGTTATGATATCCAGCTTTCCTTCAGACTGTGTCCTCATTCTTTAACCTCCTGCCACATGCCCTCAGGATCTGCTATTCTGGTACCTACAGAGCATTTTCAAAGGCTCAAAAATATTTTTCTTTGCTGCTGTATGTCACTGGGTACCTTCCATTTCTCTTACATACAAATTGGATCGCTTTGCAGCTTAGAAATTTGCAGAAAGGACACAAGAGGACTTTCTGCTTCTAGACCAAAGTGAAATCTTTTCTGAGTAGTTTGGAATTGGTGATTAATTTAAGCAAACAAAGGCTGTAGTACAGTGGATTTTTGTATACGCTATCAGCAAACTTGTAAGTAGCTGAATTTATATACCAGATATGTGTATCTGACTGTTTTAAGCATTAAAATAAACAAAGTGCTAATATAACAGGAAAAAGCGTGTCTGTTGCTTTCAGTTACATAATGTTAGCTGGAAAAGTAATTCTTAACAATCAATTTTGAGCTGAAAAGCTCAAAAATATGGAGGCTAAGAGTATTTCTCAAAAAGCCAAAACCCTGGCTTCTGTGGAGTAATGGATGGTTCATCCTGGAATGTGGCCTGCCTGTGAGTCAACGAGCTGCAGAAGTGTTTTGTGTATGGCCTTGCTAGCTAAAGGCAAGAAAAAAGCTCCTGCTTCTTAAAAACAAACAAACCAAAATCAAACAAACAAAACTATATAAGTTCATGTGTGAGGACTACAGTGGAACTTGAGCGTGTGCCTACTTTGAGCTCAAAAGATTTGTTATTTGGAAGAATTTTTGTCATCTGAATTTATCTGAGAATTTCCCTCTTAATAGTGCCTTCCAGAATTTTGGAGATTTTTTTTTTAAGAGACTGAAATGGGGAGCTCTGTGTTTGTTGTTCCTGAAAAAAGAATTGTGGTGTAAAATTATTCCCCCCCCCCCCCCCCCCCCCAAATTAATCTAAAAACGAATGCGTGAGCTGTGTCACGTCACTCCTATGAGTGGAATCTGCTGCTGTTCCACCCTGTTTCCTGTAGTTTGTTTTTCTGCTTGAAGTGGAAAACTTTGTCCTTGTTTTGGGAAGTACTGTGGTGTAGTTGAGAACTAAAATTAAGTTTATATATTTCTGCACACATTTGAAAGGGGCCTATAACGTTGTGAGGTGTGATTCAAGCTGTGTTTTAAAAGGCACACGCTTGCACTTCATTGGAGTGTTGGAAATGAGGTGGTTGTAGGGTGATGTATGTGAGTGAAGGATGCAGGGCGGGTTCCTGGTCATTTAGTGAACCTGACAAAGAAAAAAAAAAAGTAAATATCTGAACTCTTCTGGTACCGTGCTCCGTGAAGGCTTCTTGTGAGCAAATACAGAATTTGAGTGCACAAGTGTAAGTTGTCTTACTTATGGATATAGTTTTTAGATCCATGGAAGGTTTGGAAACGTGGGTAATTTAGCTCTTCTTAAAGTCACTTCCAGTTATGTTTTGTTGCTTTGTTTGTAATTCAGGTCAAGCTCTTTTCTGCTGTTGTGTGTTCCTAGAGGTCATAAATGGTAGCAAGAGAATTTTTTTTTTTGCAAAAACACATAGCGAAAGCAGTAATGAATGCTTTTTAAATGTGAGGGTTGGTTATGATTGAAGAAATTTTGCTTTTCCTTATGCTGTTGGGGGGAAAAAAAAAAAAGCTTGCTATAGTGCTGAGACTTGTTACAGCATTACCCAGGGCTCAGTCTGTGAGTCACCGGTTCATCATTCCTCCCTCACAGGCAGTGGCGTGCTGCTATCTGCCTCCTGCCCTGTCTCTTCCCATATTCTCTACCATCATCTCATCAACTCCAGGATGAGACCCTGCTCTCCTCTTCCCCCAGCCATGAAACGCACCAGGTTATTGCGCCGTGTAGTGTAAATGAGGAGTAAAGAATTCTTGAAACACGGCACTAAGGTGTCAACGGGCCAGAACTACAGCAATAACTACCCACTCTGTCCAGAAGGGTTCACTAGATTGCATTCCTGAGCTCCTGTGTTTGATGGGTGGAGCCCCCATGTTTGGACAGGCTGGAAAGTTGGGCAGAGAGGAACCTGATGAAATACAACAAGGGCAAGTGTAGGGTGCTGCTCCTGGGAAGGAATAATCCCACGCACCAGGACAGGTTGGGGGCTGACCTGCTGGAAAGCAATTCGGAGGAAAAAGACCTAGGAGTCCTGGTGGACAACAGGATGACCATGAGCCAGCAATGGGCCCCTGTGGCCAAGAAGGCCAATGGCATCCTGGGGGGCATCAGGAAGAGTCATCTTCCCCCTCTGCTCTGACCTGGTGAGGCCCCATCTGGAGCACTGGGTCTAGTTCTGGGCTCCCCAGTTGAAGAACAACAGGGAACAGCTGGAGAGGGTACAGCAGAGGGCTACAAAGATGATGAGGGGCCTGGAGCATCTCTCTTATGAGGAAAGGCTTGAGGGATTTGGGTCTATTTAGTCCGGAGAAGAGACGGTTGAAGGGGGATTTGATCAAAGCTTAAAGGGTGGGTGTCAGGAGGATGGGGTCAGCCTTTTTTCAGTGGTGCTCAGTGACAGGACAAGAGGAAATGGGCTCAAACTTGAACATAAGAACATAAGTTCCATCTAAACATGAGGAGGAACTTCTTCCATTTGAGGACGACAGAGCCCTGGAAGAGGCTGGCCAGAGGGGTGGTGGAGTCTCCTTCTCTAAAGACATTCAAAACCCACCTGTGCAACCTGCTCTGGGTGGACCGGCTTTGGTGGGGGATTGGACTAGGTGATCTCCAAAGATCCCTTCCAACCCCATGTGACTGCGTGATTCTGTGAGAGGTGGGAGAGGAGGAGGAGGAGTGCAGCAGATTGCTCCAAGCAGAAGTGCTTCATTGGCTTAAGGACCTAATCACCTTGTACTTGCAGCTTTCCATGCAGTTCTTCAGAGTATCCCTCTCCCTTTGGACACCTCTGTGCTGGGCAGGCCACGGGTTGCCTGGTGCATTTCCCAGGAATAGCAGAATTTTAAACTAAGTAGTGATTTTGCTTTCCTCTGCCTCTGACATTACTGGGAGACAGAGAGTTTGCCATATAGCTATGTCCACGTAGCACTGGTTTCCCAAATGTAGGTGGAATAGTCATAATCCTTTAAAAAAAACCCTATTTTCTTTCTGGTTTTCATGATATGTTCTGTAGTTTTCATTAGAGATTATTTTTTTTCGTAGAGAGTCTTTCCAGTATTTTTCTTAGCATTGTTTCTGACACTGAATTCAATCTCAAGAATTCACCCCATCTTCCAAACACCTTACAGAGTCTCAGAAATGGGGCAGGGGCACTTTGTTCTCCAAGGCAGGGATTTTCGCTAGTAACTGTTGACTGAGAGTTTTAATTTTGAGGTAGGTGGTTTTGAAGCATCTCTGAATGACCTTATCTGAAAAAATGCTGATCTCTCAAGCTCTGAAAATCTTGAGTCACTTGTCATTTCCGTTAAGTCACCGCCGGTGTGATTAATGCTGATTTCATTTGAGGTCTTTGGAATGGGCAGAGTCTCCAATGCTGCCATAGGTGTGCTTTTTGAAAGAAATCAAGCTTCTAGTAGAAAATGTTTCTTGATGGGTTAATTCAGCAGTTTAGTAACTGAAGGAACTTGCTCAAACCTTGAACTTGAGTTCTTCTAGTGATGTTCGACTCTGTAATGCTCTGCCATTGTTTAGGCCATCTTTATTTCAGTCTTCATGTGCCAAGAAGAGAGCTGTAACATTAAGAATTCGTGACCTACCTCTGAGGGGTGTGATTTGTATCTTTTCTGTCCTTCACTGCCCTGTGCCCAAATGGTCCATCTTGTGCTGAAGGATTCCTGGTGTTTGTCCAGAGACCACACAAGCTCAAGGGGATGGTATGGAGGAGGAGTTGGTGGTGGTCAAATCTGCAGGACGCCTGTTACTCTTCACATACAGTCCATCCTCAGTTTTTCTGATAATCATTACTGGAAAATAATAGTCCTGAGTCCTGCTGGAAAGATGTCCTTATTGTACAGCCTCATTATATACATCTGTCCCAACTGGAGAATTACATTATTACTTAGGGCTTAACTTTAAGTATTGACATTTAGTTTCTCATTTTAAATACTAATTTATCCTTGAATACTAGAACTGTGCAGACTTTATGGCAGAGATGTTCATTTGGCTAGAGATGGATAAATTGTTTTCTTCATCAGTTTGTTTTTATTGTTCTCAAGCCAAATGAATTTTTCACTTGGCTGAAGAATGCCAGACCTGAAATACTGCATTCTTTGTCCCTGTCTGCAGGCACAGAGTAAATATAGCACCTTTGGGTGAGGCCAATCAGCTGAGAGTGAATAATCATTTTATTCAACTTGCTTTTGTTTATACTTGAGATATTTTTTTTTTAAACTAAACATTGCAGATCTTTTTTTCTGTCACTGTTCAAATAGCTTTTTAACAACTCAATAGTATTGCCCTGTGTTGAGAACAGTAGAGAAGAATATCATTGTTTGGTAATGTTAGCTACCAGCAGGAAAACTTTTTGCTCGTGTTTTTTTGCTAATAAATGAGAAGATGAGTTAGCCTGTCTGTCATTAATCCAGATGTTGGCAGTATAACTGTTGCAGTATGCTTTACTTGTGAGACGTTTTTCCTGTGGATGTGGCTACACGGTAACCTTTTCTGTGAGGATGAGAGGATGCTAAGCCCTCAAATGCTTGACTCCACTGGGAAGGTTGCTGAGGCTGTTTGGGCTGTTCTTGATGGGTTAATTCAGTACTTCAGTAACTGCAAGAACTTTCTCAGATTGACCATACCTTGAACTTGAACGCTCAGGGAGTGACATCCTCACCTGTGAGCAATCCAGACCCAGTTTCAGCTGATGGGTCTAACTGGTTGCCCTCCTTTTTCATCTTTTCATTGCTCATTCTCTCCCTGATGGAATCCAACGATGTTTGACTTACTAATGCCTAGGACTTTCTTTCAAGTCATGCATGGCATCATGTGTAGTGTACTGAGCTAAAGGATAGACTCAGCTTTGTGAGCTTTGTCCTTTTTTAGAGGCAATCTAAAAAGCATGGTCTGAGACCAAACTCATGCAGCTCCAAAGAGTCTCTATAAAAGTCAAAGAACTTGGCATTTAACCTCTTTTCCTGGTTTCCCATCTTATAACACTGTGTAAAAAGCCCAGGAAGTGCACATCCTCACCTAAAGAGCCATCATTCACATCCACTGGCTTTCACCATGAGAGTGGGTGGTCTTTTCTAGATGTAGTGGTTCTGTTTATTTAGAATAAGGCATAAAATGCTTTTCCTAAATACTGATACTTGTTTTCCTTTGCAGACTAAGAGAGCACCTAGAGTCTGGGGGGCCGAGAGCACAGGACGATGCTGCTGAAAGGACTCTGAGCCGCAGAGCATGCTTCGTGCCACAGTGACCCAGGTACACTCCAGCTCCAGCACAGAGCTTCCTGCACCTCTAATGAACTGCAATTTGTCAGGCTTCTTGCTCCAATATTTACCATCCTGAGCCAAGGAGACTGCCTCAACCCAACTCCAAAATTCTGCTCTGCTTTCATCATTCCATCTGGATGGCACTTGCAGTCTGAAGCCTTATAAAGCCTTTTATGTGTTTTTCAGTTTTGATTTTACCTGATTGCTAAGTTTCAGCTGGTCTCTCTTTAGACATTACACTGGTTTATATCATTCACTGTGTTTTCAGAAGTCTTTTATGCATAGAGAAGATGGGGTCTCAATAAACGAGGTGCCTAACTACATATCTGTAGTTTGAGATTTGAGAAAATAGTTTGAGGATTGCTCCAGACTGTTGTTGGAAACTCCTCCAGATAATCTGCTGGGTTTCAGAAGTCAGTGGGGTAAAGGCATCTGTCATTGCTTTGTGCACCAGTGTCTAATGAGCCAGTGCAGATTTTTCAGAATCATAGGATCATAGAATCATAGAATGGTTTGGGTTGGAAGAGACTTTAAAGATCATATGGTTCCAACCCCCCTGCCCTGGGCAGGGACACCTCCCACCACACCAGGTTGCTCAAAGCCCCATCCAGCCTGGCCTTGAACCCCTCCAGGGATGGGGCATCCATGACTTCCCTGGGCAACCTGTTCCAGTTGCCTCACCACCCTCACTGTAGAGAATTTCTTTCCAGTATCTAATCTAAATCTCCCCTCTTCCAATTTAAAACCACTGCCCCTTGTCCTGTCACTGCACTTCCTGACAAAGAGTCCCTCCCCAGCTCTCCTGTAGCTCCCTTCAGATATTGAAAGGCCACTATAAAGCCTTCCTGGAGCCTTCTCCAGAACGCCTTAATAAGAAACGTGAAACTTTCTGATGCTTTTTTCCCTCCACCCCCATAAATAAAATTTTTGGGATGAATACTTAAAATCTTAATTTCAGTGCAGCTCATTTCTGTCCTGTCTAATTATATGCTTATGCTAAAGAAAGACATTAAGGAGGTAAAGAGCTGTTTTACTTGACAGAGTCCAGGATTTTCCAATTCTGTGACCTGGGAGCCATTGCCATCCTGTAGCTGTATTATGGCACTGGATAAATAAATAAAAATCATATGATTGTGAAGTGTTTCTGTGGAACAGGAGCTAACTTTTCTACTAGCACCAGCTGGCAAGTGGGAGTAGAGAAACAAAGCAAACAAAAGCAGAGAAAAGTAGGAGGAACAAGGGTGATAATCTAAAAACTGACACATTTGGGGACCAGCGCGAGGAATAACAGACTCCTATCGCAGGATGTTTTGCATAGCAACAGGACTCTTGTTTCAAGTGGACTTTTACTATAACTGCAGCGTTTGCTTCCTGTATGAGATAAAGAGCTGTTGTATTCAGAATGCCTTTTAATCTCTACATCTAAATTGGACTAAGAATTTAAAAGTATTGGTTGAAGGAAATGATAGTGAAGTCTATTGCTCCCGAAAGTGTTTCCTCTTATTTTACTGTCAGAGAACTGAGAACAGAAACATGCCTAAAGGAAACAGATTAAAGATTAGCTTTTTCAGCAGGTGCTGAACGCTGTCTACAAACTGCTTTGTCGATGAAGGAAGAAATTGATTGGGAATTGAAAGCGCGAACTAGTTCCTAAGACTGTTCAACATGCGCAAAGGGGTGCCAAAGGACCCAGAAATAGCTGACCTGTTCTACAAAGATGATCCTGAAGAAATATTTGTGGGTTTACATGAAATTGGACATGGAAGCTTTGGAGCAGTTTACTTTGTAAGTATAGTTCTTGTCTTCCTTTTTGAAAAACAGAACCATTTTCAATGAATTTTTATAGATCTTTCAGCATATGTAAAAGTGAGTGTTCTTTGAGCCCTTAGGGCTTTGTTTGTGTTTTAGCTTTCCCATAACCCATCTCAGAAATTAGTGTTCCCAGAGCACTCCTGAGCTCTTTACTGTTACTGCTGTATCTATAGTAGCAGTTGACTCTAGTCTTAATAGTGCACCCAACCGTTGAGGTTAAATATATGGTACCTTGTGCTGTCTGATGCTGAAAGTTGAACTCCAACAGTTGGAAATTAATTTGCCAAACTGGAATTTCAAGATACTCGATGCTTATATGTTTGTAAACCATTGCAAATTAATACATCTAGCAAATTAATGATTTAAAGTGCATTTGGAGTTAAAAGCTCCTTTGTTAATGAATTGGTATTGTGGCTGCTTGGAGAAAGATATCATGGAAGTCACCTCAAATTGCATTCAGGTTTTTGAATTATTTCTCTGCTGCTCTGATATTCTAGAAGTTAGAGATATTTTTGATATATCATGTTTGATATTTGTTTTGCCACCCTTCTTGTCCATCATCTTGTAACATACTGTCTTCAACAGCAAATGCTTACATGGCAAAAACAAAGAGAAAGCTCCAAGAGGAATGGGAATTCAAGTGGGAAGGATGTATTGCATTAATTGATAAAGTCAAGTGAATTTCATCTGGAAAGTGAGAAGAATAGTGCTTTTACAATTAGTATTAAACACTGACAAATCCAAAATACCAGATTTGGAAATAATTATTACCCAGTCTCTGTAGTGATTTCTATTTTAGTTTCACTGATTAAAAACATCAGTCAAATGAAAGCTGCTTGATAGCATGGCCTGCCACTCCAGAAGTTCAAGCTCACTAGAACTGAGATTTCTGAATATCAGACATTGAAGTATTTACTAAGTACCCTCACACCTGTAACTCCAGAATCTGGCAGTATCTGGCATGAATTATTTGCGAGCACTTCAGTTCACTCTTTATAACTGTGTGCAGTGATGGGGGTGTTGGTGGAACTGTTGTTAGAACAGGAGAGGAGTCTGATGTTGTGTCTCAGATGAGAAGTGCATGTGTGTTTTGAGGATAACAGTATCATTCCTCAATGTATAACATGGTGGTAATGATACAGGGGAGATTCTACCATGGGGATGGTCAACAGTGAGCTAGATGCTCCTAGATCTTGGGGTAAGTGACAGGTTGGTGAAAGTATAATGTTAAATGTACAAGTATGGCTAAAACCACTTAAGTGAGTAGGAATTTCTCTCAGGTGTGCTTGTGCAGCCCTTTAAGTTGTTCCAGGCAGGAGGATCCCAAGGATGAACTTCACCTACCGCTGTGAGCACATGGCAGTGTGTTATTGGGCAAAAAACCATGGCTGAAATGAGGGATACCATATTCGTGTGAAGATACTTGGAATCAATCTAACAGCCAGAAATACTGGGAAATTCCTCTACAACACCAGCACTAACTCATCTATTTGAGCAAAATACTCTTGATCTTTTCTGTGCTGAATCAGATTGATGAGTGGTTAGGAAGGGTTTGGCCTTATCCAAAAGTCAGTTGTTTTGGTTTCCTTGAAGATGTTGGAGGAGGATGTGTGCTGTGAAGAGGCTCAGTGTGTCAACTCCTTTCAGTAGATCCTGTGCTTTGAGTCACCCAATGTTGGTTTTCCTTGAAGTCACTGCGTGCATCATGGAATGTCTTTCACGAATACATTGCTTGAAAGTACAGTGCTCATCCTCTCAAGCAGCTGAAAGAAGGATTTACCACATTTAGCTTCTATTCTAAGCTTTTAAATATTGCTAATTTTTTTGTCCCCAAAATGGTAAGCAGTTGGAGGTACTGGGATTTCAACAACTCCTTTAAGATTAAGCCTTCAAGTTTTCTGTCAACGTGCCGAAATGAGGCCAGTGCCAACCCAGACAAGTAGAGCTCTTTCCAAAACTGAGTTTTCAGCTTCTGGTCACCGTCCCTCTGTCACACAGGCTGCAGAAAAGTATAATTTTGCTGACTGAGTAATATTCATTGTAAAACTGAAATCTTGTGTGGTGAAAGGAAGGTTTTGGTTTGTTTTGTGGTTTTTTTTTGTTTTTTTTTCAATTGAGAGAAATTCCAGAAGAAAGCATTTTCTTGAAAATGGAAATTGAAATCGCTGTTTGAGAATATCAATGTTGTGTGGGTTTTGTGGGTTAAATTACAGAGATTTTGGCACACCGGTTTGTTTCTTTGGAAAACATTTTTCCAAAGGTTTGTCTAAACCTGTTTTTACTGAAATTCCAATAAAACTGTGTTTTGTGTGTTCTCAGTAGGTGCAATTTTGGGCCTTTGCTTATCAATAGAGGAAGCAAGCGCCGTAAGGGCTGGGGGAGGAACAGTGGGTATGGACAGACAGGGGAAGTCAGGAAAAAGTGTCATAATAGTTTTCTGGTAAATCTTATTACGAGGATGATGTCTCTGAAGTGTAGGAGCTTGCCAGTTGCAATACAGGAGGAAGAAGCCTGCGTTTGCCAAAGGCACGGCTCGCTCCATGGGGAGGTAGAAAAATGAAGTTTTTTTATTAATCCATTTCTTTCTCCCTTCTCCAGGCTACAAATTCCCACACTAATGAGGTGGTGGCAGTCAAGAAAATGTCCTATAGTGGAAAGCAAACAAATGAGGTAAGAGGAGCAAAGTCAATTCTGCATGCAGAAGCTGCTGCAACCACAATATAAATCTGAGAAGTGAAATTAGTTGCGTATTTAATTTGACAGCAGCAGACCAGCTTTTTAATGTTGTAGTTGTTGCTTACTTCTGTAGGAAGCGTGGAGGTTTGTGGAGGGAAAATGAATTTATGCAAATTTTGACAAATAATTCAACTTAGGGGAATGGGAATTCAGTAGGCTTCTTGGGGGGGACTGCTTCAGTAATAAGTGCATTAAGAGCATGACAGCTACTGGAACGATAACTATAGCTCTTTGAGGTGTCACCTGAAATGTGTAGCTGACTTGAAACACTTTTAAGGACCTAGAATCCAAAATTGTGTAGGCTGTCTACTCCGAAAGTCAGTCTTACTACAGTTGTTGCTTGTCAGTTGCTCCTCTTATTTCTTCATGTTGTGATGCTTTGGGCTTGGGTGGTTGATGTCCAGTAAAGAACGTGCTTGTTAGGAGCAAACAGGGGTGTTGGACAGACTGTACTTACAGTGTGTGGCTTATGAGGGTATGTAGGGAATTTTGTACCTTTTTCTTTTTTTTTTTTTTTAGAAATGGCAGGATATCATCAAAGAAGTCAAGTTTCTACAACAGCTGAAGCACCCCAACACCATAGAGTATAAGGGCTGTTACCTGAAAGAGCATACGGCGTGGGTGAGTGAGTGATGTGGCGTTTAGAGGGCTTCATGAGCAGAAAATGTATGGTACAGTAATCAAATGTTCAGTACACACAGTGTATTTACGTGCAGCCGTATTCATCCCATGCTGCCTGTAGACCCTTTCATCTGAAGAAGCTTCCAGGTAATTTAGAGGAAATAGTTACTGAGGACACTGGAACAAATCCCTGCAGGCCTCTGTGTTCCTGCAAATTAAACAGTTATTATAGAACATCCTCTACAGGATTTCCCTACAAACTTCTTGGTGCCTAAATCTTTACAACAATGAAATGTTTGGACATTGCTGGGATGTTCAGAACCTTTTAATTTGTTTATGGATTATTGTGTTCCTTGCAGTTTAGGGTTTTACTCGCTTCTATGGTTTCTCAGCCATTCCAGTAGTAACTGTTTGTGGGGGAGCATCTACCTTGTTATTTAAACATGTTTGGTTTTTTTCTTGCAGTTGGTTATGGAGTACTGTTTAGGATCAGCCTCTGATTTGCTAGAGGGTAAGTTTTATATAGTCTCTGATTTTTATTTTTTTAAAATTTTTTTTCCTTTTCGCTAGTGCCCTTTCTGAGTATAGCAGGAAACTGTTTTCTCACATTAGGGTATTTTGCAGATGGTAGAGGTGGTCTGTCTGCCCTGGTTCATTCTCTAGCTGATGTTCATGATATCAAGAATGAGCTGAGACTTTCCCAGGAGGACAGAGCTATGTACATTTATATATTGTAAAACGAAGGTATAAATCACAGGATGGTATGGGGTTGGAAGGGACCTCTGGAAATCAGCCAGCCCAACACCCTGCCAAAGCTGGTTCACCTAGAGCAGGTTGCATAAGAATGTGTCCAGGTAGGTTTTGAATGTCTCCAGAGAAGGAGACTCCTCCATCTCTCTGGGCAGCCTGTTCCAGGACTCTGCCACCATCAAAGTAAAGAAGTTCCTCCTCATGTTTAGATGGAACTTCTTATGTTCAAAGTTTGTGCCCATTTCCTCTCACTGGGCACCACTGAAAAAAGACTGATTGCCTTCCTCTTGACACCCCCACTTTAAGTATTTATAGTATTGATAAGATCCTCCCCTCAGTCTTCTCCTCTCCAGACTAAATAGACCCAAGTCCCTCAGCCATTCCTCATAAGAGAGATGCTCCAGGGCCCCTCATCATCTTTGTAGCCTCTGCTGTACCCTCTCCAGCCATTCCCTGTTGTTCTTCAACTGGGGAGCCCAGAACTGGACACAGTACTCCAGATGGAGCCTCCCCAGGTCAGAGCAGAGATGACTTTCCTTGATCTGCTGGTCACACTCTTCCTGATGCCCCCTCCTGCAATTTGTGTCTTCTTGATGACTGAAGCAGACTGCCTGTTTGCTGAATATCCACGACTACAACCTGCAGAGATGGCCTTTGTCCTTGTCTTGTAGTTGGTAGGAATTGTCTCATAGAACAGGAGACTGATACAACCTCAAAACTAGAAGAGCAACACCTGAGAGGAACAGGGAATCTAAGCCCAAGTTTGCAAAAGCTTGTTGTGGGCCATATCTTTTGTATCTAAGACACGGTCAGCCAAGGGCACATGCTGGTCATATTTAAGGATCTATGGAATGCACTTTGGGGCATCTTTTTGTAGCTGATATTCCTCATTTTCCTGTTTTTTGTCTGTTGGGGAAAAAAGTATGGGTATTTGAAATACCTTTGGCAAGCTGCACTCAGACGTCTCTCCTGGTGTTAACACAGTACCTTGATGGCTTCAGCAGAAATGGGAAGAAAAATGTGGTTTCCTATGATGTGAAGTTCATACACAGACTATGCATGGACAAAGAGCTGCTAATGGCCCTCGGGCCATAGGAAACCAGGAAAAGCTCCAACTGACCTAACTCTTATGTTTCTTCTTGATTTATTTTTTTCCCTAGTTCACAAGAAACCACTTCAGGAAGTGGAGATTGCTGCCATCACCCATGGTGCCTTGCAGGGGCTGGCCTACCTGCACTCTCACTGTAAGATTCACAGGTAAGGCCAGAGCTCGGGGTTGCTTGGGTGTCCTTCCATCTTCTCCTCCCTGGAGTCTGAAAATGGCTTTGTTCTGCTTAACCAACTTTGTTAAGGTTATTGTACCAAAACTTTCTCTACTGGACATATCAATACTTCTAATGCCAAGGCCGATGTACAGATAAAAGCTGTTGGCTGTGAAGGAGTGCATTTTTTTTTTTCAGTTGAAATAATTTCATGTGACTATATCCTCTGCTGAATCTTCTTCCCTTTTAGCAATTTTTCTGTGCAGACCCTGGTAATGGAGAATATACCTAATGTTGGCAGTAAACACTGAGAAGAAAATATCAACGTAAATTTACCAAATAAAGTGGGGTGATAGAGGTAGACTATTTTTAAGACTAGAGAGTGTGAGAATTTTTTACATATGAGTAAGGAAAACTTTATGCTTTCAGAAATAAGTCAATGAAAGCATAAGTCAAGAGTAAAACCACCTTAGGAGAAATCAGAACACACAGGCAAAGGAAGATTTTTATAATATGCTTGTGGATGCAGCACGGATCTGTCTTTCATAACGTGATATTTTTCAGGAGCTTGGATATTATTTTTTGGACTCGTTTGTCAACAGTGTTGCCTGTTCTCATTTTATGGTGGTTTTGGTTTTTTTTTTGTTTAATTTTGTGTACTACTGGTATGTCAGGGACTTGTGAAATGAGTGAGAACTAGATTAGTGTAATGAGTAGGGAGTCATCAGAATGAGGCAGCTTGAGGCTAATTTATGGGGCTGAAAGCCTCATTGTAGTCTCCTGGCAAGCTTAGCACAGAAAATTGGTGTATCTGAGGCTGAGACAGTGAGGGATTTTTACAGAGACAGGAATTATTTGTCACTTGTTACAATAACTATTTGGGGCATATCTACACATGGTTATTACATCATATTTAAGAAAACTATTAATTTAAACAATGAATGCCAAATTACGAAATGAAAATAAGATTATTATTTTGGAACAATCCTTTGCATATATGCCTGTATTTGAGCATAAAAATGCCTCTTCTGAAATATTTTGTGTGCTTTCAAAGTACATTGAATTCTTATTTATAGTAAATGACTCACTGTAGGGATACTATTGAGAATTAGTTTTTCTCGATACTGATCAAGACTTTATAACATGGTGTAAATCATTGTTTTGTGAATTCAGCAATTTCACATACTGAACATGAGCTACTTTGGATGAGTTTCTCTTGGTGAGCGTATTCCATAGCAAGAACAAGGCTGGTTACTTCTTTTTCAAAACCTGTTATTTTGCTCTTGGAAGTTACTGCTAGAAGCACCGTGCAGGTCTTTCCTATCTAGCTGGGTTTTTTTACCAGGAGATGTTCTGCCTTCTAACTTCTGAGATAGGAAGGCAAGTCTTCTCTCTCAGAAGAAGACCATCAAGAGATTTCTAGTTTTCTGATAGATGTTGTACCTTAAAAAGGAGAGGTGACAAAAGTGCAGTTTCCTGGCTTCATTGCTTGGCAATGAGGAGTGCAGTGCTGATGGACACAGCTAAAGGGGAGCCAAACCCCCGTGCTTGTCTCTGCTAGGACAAGTTCCAGTGGCACCGAGGAAAGTAAAGCAAATGCAGAGTGAAGGGGCCAAAGCTGGTGGCTGGGACAGCTGTGGTTTCCCTGTCCCACCGCAAGGAAGGCACGATGAGTGTGACCTAGAATGGAGGGACACCTTGTGGAGATGCAGGACAAAGCAAGTGTCTCATTTCGCCTCCTGAGCTCTCTGAGCATCTCCACTGCCAGCTAGTTCTAACCTCACATGCTGTGGGGCAGCAAAGGATGAGATTATTTTCTGTTTAATTGCAGGCACGAGGCAAACCTAAGTTAGCAAATACGTTTGATACCTAACATGGCCACTGAGTCCTCTGTTGATTGTTGTATGTTGAAGGTCACAGAGGAGATGATGGCAAAGAGAACAGCCTGCGCTGGCTCTTTTGTAGGTGTGTGTTCTTGCACATATGGGACATCTTTATCCCTTGTCTTCCAGCAGAAGTGACAGATCCATAGCCCCAAAACATGAAGACGCATCAGGCATGTTTCTGAATAGCACATACTGGTTCTGAAGTGATGCTGTCCTGGGAATGGAGGAGTAGAGGTTCTGACTCCAGCTCTGCTGCTGAAATACTGGAAGTTAATTTCTGTCTCTGTGGCTCTCTCTACCCCAGCTTTGCCTGTCCTGGGGGCTTCCCCGTGGAGACCAAGGCATCTCACCAGTGTTTGTGTCACGCTAAATTTAAAGATCTTTCAGCTTGCCTGTGCTCTGGGTCTACAGCGACACTGGAGTTGTATTTGATGCACAAATCATTATGCTTCAACTATTGTACAGTAATTCAGTGTATGCTTTTTCTGTGCAGTATATAAAAGATAGTTTTGTTTCCCTTCCCATTTGTCTAATTAGCTCAGTTTCTGGAATCAGAGTATGAGTGTGTTTGACAGTGCACAGTAGCTTGTTTGGAGGTCTACTGCTACCAGTAAGTGGCTTTGGTGTTTAAGGACTAGTTTCACTATAGGAAAGGTGTTTAAGGAAAAAGTTTCACTATATTGTGATTTTCAGCTGGCAATATGCAAGTAGACCTAAATTCCTTAAAGCAGTTCTCCTTTTATATCAGATGGATGGAAGAAAGAAATATTTCAGGTATAACAGTCAAGTCTGCCAAATTCCTAGGTATATGGTGCTTAGGTGAGTTCTTCCCTAACTTTGAACAGGGTCTTTGCCTGAGTGCCTTGGAAGGTATGCAAATTGAGTTAACTTTTCTCACATTTCATGGGCAGTTAATTTGAAATCAACCCACTTACTGTTGGACTTCAGAAATTTATGGTACCAAAGGTGTTGGACGTGTCTTGTGTATGCAGTACTTTTGTATTGCAATGTCTTCGTTATCGTTAATCTCCTAAATTTACAGATTATCAGAGAGTTGTAGGAAGGATAAGGTAAGGGAGCCTGGGGCATTTGAAAGATGAAAATAACATGTCTGGTATTGTTTAAGGTGTCACAGCTGGATACATCTCTCCTGGATCTTAGTTTGGAGCTTCAGGCTCACAGCTATGGCTCATCTCCTATTCTCGTCCCTCACTCCCTGCTCTTTTTGGATGTACCCAGATTTGCACTCCCAAAAAGCCACATATCTGTTTTCTCTTGATTTACGTAATAGTAGATTTCTAAATATTCTCAGGTTTTTATGAATGCTTAATTGAAAAAAAGTTACTGGACTTCCTTGTGTTTGTAAATTTTTGAAAGTAACCAGAAGTATGCTTTTCTTTTGTTCTTTTAAAGGGATATTAAAGCTGGAAATATTCTTCTAACAGAACCAGGTCAAGTGAAGCTTGCTGACTTTGGGTCTGCATCTATAGTCTCTCCTGCCAATTCTTTCGTGGGGACGCCTTACTGGTGAGTAAAGCCTGCAGTACTTCAGGCCTTTAATAAGCCTGCTCTCTTCCATGTCCAGCGTTTCACAATCTGAAAATAATATCTGGCATAAAAATCTTTTATTAACCGCGTGATTTTCTTAAAATCCCTGTGTCCAGCTGTCCAGGAAATGCGTTCTTTCTCGGTGCCCATGAGTAGAGGTAGGCTGTACAGCGCTTTGAGATGATGACACCAATTAATGTTTCTACTCTTATAATGGCATTGGCTTAAAAACTATAAACGCTTGCCATAGGTACTGGAACTAAGGCAACCACACGGAGCAAGGGAATCCTGCTCATCTGGCCGTGCAGACTGGGAGTCACACAGCTACTTTTACTTCAAAAGTCTGTTTTGAAGAAATTTGCTTAAGGGTCACTTGAGTTGCCTGGCATTCCTAGCAGAGTGGACCAGCATAGCTTTATGCTCCACTTATTTTGTGGCAGAGGCCCCAGGCATTGATGGGAGGTCACCTATTGCCCAACCTCTGAACAAGTCCATTTGGCAGGAAGCCTGCTTCGTCTTTGAAGAGCAAAAGTTAAGAGGCTGAATTTTTGCAGGCTGGGCCCACTGCTTCTTTTTCCCCCCACTTATCCCTTTATGCTGGACCACAGTATTTCCCCACTGTTCCGGATTTCCCTGTTCCTTTCATAGCTCTGCTCACAGGCTGCCTATACCTGCTGGGAAGTTCTCCTGCTGTGCCAGGAGAAACCCCCCATCTCTGGTGAGAGTGCAGGCTGTGCCTTCAGGACTCTCCCAGCCCTTGCTGTCTGCCTGCAGGTATGAAGCCTTGGAGATGGGTGTGGGTCTCCCACATGCCAGCATGTTGCCCTAACAACAAGATGATCGGGTTGGCCTCTTAATTTACTTTCCTTTCTTAAATTGCCTCTTGGAAGAGCTGCTAGTGCAGGCAAGCATCATTTCATTTCAGCATGGCTTTCCTCAGCTCCATGCTGGCCCTTTGAGTTCTGGTCTGCTGCGCTACTGAAGATAACGAAGCTGTCTCATATTAAGCTGTGTGCCAAGAGTCATGATTTGTATCCCCTAACCTGCATGTTTTGCACTGTGGTTGGTAGGATGGCACCAGAGGTGATCCTTGCTATGGACGAGGGACAGTATGATGGAAAGGTGGATGTCTGGTCTCTTGGGATCACATGTATTGAGTTAGGTGAGTAAATACTTGGCAGCTGAAAAGAATAATTAACTGTCTGCAATACTTATTAGGAAGTTCTGAAAAAAATGGAAGACTCTTACTCCACATAAGTTTGGATTTTTTTCTTTAAGAAGCCTGACTTGGAAACCACTGACAGTTGAGTTAGATCTTTTACTCACTGGTAACAAGGAACAATTCACTGCTGTGCTTTAATGTTAGTCTGGTGTGCTCAGTTATTCCCTCAGTAACTAGAGGATTCTAGTCTTGTGTGAGAAGAAACTATGGTTTCTAGTCTGCGTTTTCCATGCTAGATTTTGAGACAGTTGTTCCAGTTGTTATGTCAAGGGACCTGATGTCCTGAGAATTGTGCTGGAAGGGACCTGTGTTTAATTTTCAGTTCTTCTTCCTTCCCCACTCTCTGAAACAAAAATCTGAAAGTTTTGACATGAATCAACGTGGACAGGTTCTTTACATGAGAAGAAAAGGGTGCCTTTTGCACTGCAAAGGGCAAATGATACACAGCCTGAAGCAGATATGTGCACTTCTGAATATTGACACTGCATGCACTGAGTAGATTATTTGCAAAGATGCTCCTGATACGGATTATATTTGGAAGCAGGACATCAAGAACTTACTGTGAGGGCAAGTTCACTGAAAATGTTATTTATAAATGTTTAATGAGCAGAAGTATAGATGAGATAACGAAAAGGGGGACAAAATGAGAAGAAATGTTGATGGCAATATGGAGATGGTAATGGTGTAAATGACTAGTAACTGCCAATGTTGATTTTTGTGTGCCAGCACTAAAACTTTGCTGACATAATCTGTATTTTGATATAAAGAATGCAAAAATCAGAAGTTCTAGACTTCTTCCATGTGGTCACTACTTTTTTTTTAAAGTTTGAGCTTTGCTTTTGCATAATTTGGTGTCTGAACATGGAGTCAGGTAGTTAAAGGAGGAAAGCTCTTGTGTGGAATTTAGACTAATTATGGCCTCTCAAGAAGTAAATCACAGTGGTGGAACAGATACTACACTACCCTATGTAGGCACTGAGTCTTGATACTAGAATTTCTATGGAGCTTTTCAGTCAAGAACCTGAGATTGGATTTTTTTAGTATTACCCTTTTGAGAAGTAATAAACTTTAAAAAAAAAAAAAAGTTTGAGCTTTTCTTCTGCATGATTCTGTAGCTGAACATGGGGTCAGGCAGCAGTGGGAGGAAACCTCTGGCTGAGCACCACTTGGCTTTCTTGGAATGCCGATGGCTTAATTTCTTGTGTACCTGAAAGTAAGTAGTGTTTAAAGGAGAGACAATACTGTGGTTTGCATGCATGCTGCATGTGAAGGGCAAGTGATTTCTCTGATCTGAACTTAAAACTCTGGGCATCATGGGCTGATCAGTGTGACTGACCTTAGATGGTGGTGAAAACTGACCTTTTTTAATTCTGAGATCTGCTGCGCTCCTAGAAGGTCAGGAGCTGGTAGGGATGTGTCCTCTCAGTATGAGGACCAGGAAGAGTTTTAGCTAGGGGGAGTTAATGGCACATCTGGCAAGTGAATTTGGCAAACTGTCACACTTGCAGATGACTGCCAGTGGCAGATGAAACAGGCAGCCACCCTTTTCCCTTAATGCAGATGCTACAGCAGAGCATCAAAGAGCTATAGGTTTTAACACATACATTTCCTAGCCCTGACATGCTGTATATCTAAGGTGTGTTGTAGTCAGCTGCTGCTGATTTTACCGTGGCAGGTCAGGTATGAAAATTTTGCAGATAAAGTAAAATTTCCTGGAAAATTTACCTTATAGTTTGCATCCTGTTCTCTTTGGATTTCGTCATCTCCTCTTCAGGTGAATAACAGCTTTCCTTGCGTGATTGTCCTGGACTAACCTAGAATATTAAAATAATATCTTAAATGTGTTGAGGACAGCAATGAGCTATTGATTTACCAGTGAAAACCCTGCTCATACTTCCATATCTTTCTCCTTTTCTTTCCAGACTGCCTTATCACACCTTTCTCTTCTCTTTTTAGCTGAAAGGAAGCCTCCACTTTTCAACATGAATGCAATGAGTGCCTTATATCACATAGCCCAGAATGATTCCCCTACGTTACAGTCAAATGAATGGTAAGAGAGCTATTACCAGGTGGTTTTTTTAATTCTTTTTTTTTATGCTCTGCGACACTCTCTGTGTGGTTAAAGTCTGACAAGAAAAGTGTTTGTTGCAACATGGTGATTTGACTGAGTTCTCCAATAGTGCTCCTGTGTAGGCAGGCTCAATTTTGACCTTCTGTCACTTTGGCTGTTCTACAATCTAAATGTGTGGAGGTGTTAATTATGGGGCTGTAGATGCTGTAGGAATGAAAATAGTCTTAGATGCATTAAGCCAGCTGTAGCTCAGCATCAGCAAAGTTTCCAGCTGCAGAAGATCCCTGACAGAAGTATTGTTAGTATTGTAGTGCAGCTGAAGTGTGAAGAAAGGGAGGGGAGAAGCACACAGAATAGAGAGGTAATTAGATTTATTCTCAGTGAATGACTCCAAAAGTCATCAGCTCTGTGGCCAGTAAATACTCCCTGTGCTACAGGCTTGTTCCAGAATCTGAGCTGTGTTATTCTGTGGGAGCAAAGGGGTGACCATGTTTCCTGTCAGAAAGAGTAGATAGTAGCTATTGAGTAATGCTTGGCAGAGCTTGCAGATGACTTCAAACAACATCTCCTGGAGAGGTGTGAGAATCCTCCAGTTACACTGCTGGGCACTTAAGGAGCATAAACCCACTCCAGTTCAGTTTTCTTATTTCATCATCCCTGTTTTTCCCATTTTTCAAAACTGAAAGACCTTGCTCTCACGCCTGCACACTGATACCCATGTTCTTCTGTGCAGAATTTGCAGTGCAGAGCAGGTGTGGCTGCAGTATGAGAACTGGTGCTCTTGATAGCAAGCAGCTTGTTTAAAAGTCACCTGTTTGCTCATATATCACCTGAAGTTTTGTTGAACTCAGCATTGTATCAAAGCGCTTTGCTGAGTTGGGGTTAGAGATGATGGGAAGCTTCTAGAGAGCCAATTCATCAGCTGCCTTCAAGGGTGCCTTTCTGGACTTACCAACAGTCTTGTTGTCCTCTGCTTTTAACAAGTGGAAGTAAAATTGAAAATAGTGACTGGTACACATAGTTCTTCCTTGATTTTTCAGTTTGTGGTAGGGGATAATTGTGTCCATGGAAGAACTGATGGGATCAACTCACTCAGAATTTGGAAAAGTCCATTTAGTTTCTCTGCCCTAGAACTTAAGAACAAATTAGTCAAGGTTTTTCTTTTGCTTTGCACTAACAAATCTCCATGTATTCCAGAATCTAAGCTTCTTTTTCATTTAGAGTGTTTTGGTTTTGTTTGTTTGTTTTTGTTGTTTTTTTATTTACAGGTCAGACTCCTTTAGGGGATTTGTTGATTACTGCTTACAGAAAATACCTCAGGAAAGGCCATCATCAACAGATCTGTTACGGGTAATTTTTCAAATCTTTTCCAGAAATTTTGGAAAAATCTGTTTGTCTACCAAAAGAATTCTAAAGATGGTGAAGAAATAGTTGCCCTTTAAAAGAAAAAAAATAAAAATTGTTGGTTTTGCTCTTGCCTGAGTCAATAGAGTTTGGGGGTCTTCTAAAAAGTATTTTAGGCTGTTTAACTTCGTTTCCTGAGTTTGCGTGTTATGTCAGTCACAATTCTCTTTGTAACATGATGCTCAAGAGTTGAACTCCTGGAGTAAAGGAAAAGTACTACTAGAGTAAAGTGGTGGCAGGTTGCGTGGTGAAACAGTTACAATGTGGAAGGAGGAATTATTTGGGGGAGCAGCCCAGCACCCTGCTCCTCTTATATCCCAGAGCTCTGCAGAACTTGCATCTGTGTTGGAGAACTTGCAAACCTCATGGGATAGTGGTGTGAGTAACAAGGGATTTTTAGCTGAAAGAAGGGCCTGTCAGCAGGAGGGGAATAGAAGAATTTTTTCTTGATTTTTTTTTTTTTTTTAATTTTTTTCCAACGCAATGCTGTATGTATTTTAACCGAAAAGTGTCACCAAGGACAAACGGGTGAGTGAAATCTGTGCTGCAGAAGTGAATTCCACCCAATAGTTTTCTGTGTGGGCAGGACTTCAGCAGTGGGAAACACGCTCTTTGATGAAGCAGGAATTTTCAGCAGCCTCTCTGCTGTTCAGTGGTGTCACTGTGATGCCCTGAGCTGTACTATGTGATCTCTGAGAGAGCAGAAAGAAACGAGGGAGCAAACTGGAAACAGCCCTGTTCACCCTCTAAATGGGGGCAGAGGGAGTGGGGAAACTCTAACTTGGGGTGATTGGTGTGAAAGCGAAGACCTTTTTGGAGCAGTTTACACAGAACTGTGTAAAGTAATGTAATTGTTAATTTGTTGGTGCTCCTTCTTTTTATTTTCTTCTTCAGTAAGGAAAAAATATTATTTTTCTGTTGTGTAACAGGCAATACTTGCTCCTAAGTTTATATGCTATTTAAGGAAGATTTAAAGCTTGTAATTTGCTACAGGCTTTCTCTGTGGAAGTGACAGAAAATCTAAAAATCCATTTTAATTGCTACTCAAACTCTAGACTTAAGCAGTCTTCACTTTCTAAGATACACAGGCAATAGCAAATCTTCTGCAGAGCTGGTAGTGCTTTGAGAATTATACTCCACATGATCAGAGGATTGAGCTCTTAATAAAGATTTACAGATTGCAGCTGATTATTTAAAGGAATGTGGGTATTAGAGTTGGAAAGAGACTGGATGACCTACGTTTATCTCCTGGTCAGAGCAGTGTTGTTCTGTGTGGGGTTCTCTGAACCATCTTGTCTTGTTTTTATTTTTTTGACAGATGCAGATGAAGTTCAGGAAGAACTGACCTTTTTTCTCTAGTAATGCTAATGGGAACATGATTAATTCTTTAGTGGTTAATACCTTTTGAATATGCATCTTTTCATGATCTTTCTGCCTGATCTCAGTTCAGCTCTTGGTTCAGCGTTGTAAACCATTCATTTGGGCCTTTCTGATCCATTTTTTGGCTTGGGGGTTTTTTGTCTGAAGTTCCTCTGGGCCTTTCTGGCACTAATGTACATCCCGTGAAGTGTTTGTTAATCCAGGTGTGGTTGGTGGGAGCTGGGAAAGGCTGGTTCTCTCTGGGGGGTTACAGTCAGAGGTTGTGATGCTGGGTCTTTCTGACTGCTGTCTGCTGCATAAGACAAATTTATTAATTAGCGCCAACTGTAGACCCCTCCTTGTATTATTACTTACCAAACATACTATTTTTTTAATTATGTTTTTCCAGACGTCACTTGTTTCCAATTTCCGTCTCCTGTTGTGCAGTGTTGTATTTCTATCCATGTTTCCAATCATTTCTTTGTCCTGGATGAGTTTTAACCAATTCCTGCTAATTCATTAACAAGATGTTAATGCATTTGCTTTTTTTCTATATTCGTGCATCATACTCAGCAATTAGAAGTAGCACAAACAGGATAAGCCTAGGTTAACTTCTTGCCCTAATCAAACAATTAAACCCAAAGTTGTTTATATCCCTTTAATAGTTTCTATACCCAATTAATTAGGACTTGTTCTGGAAATAACTGCATCATTTTGGGAAGTGCCTTATACAGGTTCATAATTGCCAACAGCGTGTAGGAGGGAGACCTGTGTGGGGAGTGATGTGTCCAGAGTTTGCCAGAGTTTTGTCAGTGAATCATAAATCAGTTCCAGTTTAAATCATTGCATTTCATTTTGCAGAAGTATAGGAACTGCTTGTAACTCCAAGAGCTTTGTGTTTGGGAAGTTGAGGGGCAGCCATCTGTTAGAGGGTCAGGTTTTATGTGTAAAATCCTGTCCAGCCCCTTTTCCATCAGTTTGGTTTTTTTTTTCTATTTAAGTATTTCCTTTCTTTAAAATTGCCTAGTGGCCCTCGGATTGCTGTACATGAGAACTGCACAGCACGCTGCTGTTCCATGCCTGGGAAATAGAGCTCAGTTATTCCTTAAATATTTGAGCAGAGAACTTGCTAGTTGTTTAATTTCCCCAGCAGGTTAGATTGTTAGATTGCTGCTCTGTGGCTACCTTGACAGCCTTTTCATGCTGATTTTTTTTTTTTTTTTTTTTTTTTTTAAAGTTTCAAGGCTACCATTCAGCCTTTGTTTTATGGCTTCTCTGGTGACTCCTTCAGCTCAGTAAAATACATTCTCGTGGCTGTTTCTGAGCCTTTTGGTTCTTGAGGAGAGAAATGCAAACCCTGTGCTCTTTAAGGAACAGCCAGATTTTCTCTGCCTTCTCTCCTGGCTTTAAGCCTGGACTGTGTAGAATATTTAACCCTCCTGCCTTCATTCTCCAAGTAAAGGCTGATGAACGAGAGCTTGCTTGTGCTCTCTCTTCAGTGCCTGGTGTGTATATATATATTTTTATTTTTGTTTTCCCTACTATACATTGGTGCTGTGGCACAAACCCAGCGTTTTGTTCTCCGGTTCTGCTTGCAGCGCCCTGACAATCCTCTGCCCAGCTAATAGGTTTACATTGTGGGTTTCAGAATGATTCATTCATGGGGATTGGCAGCCTTTCTGCTCTCTAGGAATTGTGTGAGTTCATTGAAGGATGTGATTTCATGAGTACCTTTTGGTTGGAGTCGGTACAAACAACTGGAGCTGAGATCCTGTTCTTAAGTTGTGTATGTTCAGTCTTTTTATTCAGCTTTAGACTTTCAGAACTAAACTAGATGTTCCCTCCTGCAGCACCTCTCCCTAAAGCTTGGTAGATTATAAAATTGAAGATCTTTCTGTGATTTTTAGGGTTTTCTTGCTTGTGTACAGTAAGCAAGGATAGAGCAATTTTTTTGTTGCCACGTTTTCTTAGAGGATTGAATTTCAAATGAGGTGTTTGAGAAATGAATTCAGTTTCCATTCACTATCCCAGGTGAAAATAGTCAAATGGCTGTAATGATATTGCAATAAAGTTGAAATTAAAAATAAATTTTAAAAGCCCCAAACTGCCTTACTGATATTTTTAACTATTAAAATCAATTACAAAACTTATTTTAATAGCTGTTTCCCTATTTTTCTCAGCTTGCGTGACATTCTCAAGAGACTTGAGTTCTGTTACCCACCAGCAACTTGGTGTATGCCTTTAGACAAACCTCTTCTTCCCTTTTGACACCTTTCGGTTTGTCGTTTGTTTGGGTTTTTTTCTTGCAATTTGGAGAAAGTAGACAAATTAAGTCCTTTCACTGTCATTTCTTAGAGTTGCAGAGTACCTAACAGAGGGTGCCCACATCTTTTATGTGCAGTTTAGATGATCAGGTAATGCAAGTCAGCAGTCAAAAATTATATTGCCATTATGGGAGAGCCTTTTGGTTTTCACTTCTGGGCTTCTGCCCTACAGCTTCCATGTGGTCACGTTCTGATGTTTGAGTAGCACTTGAATGTGAAGCACAAAGTCTTCCACGTGACACGAGTATTTGCACTGCTAAAGAATGCACAAAAACAAGTAGACACTCAGCATATAGGATGGATTTAAGCTCAGGATTGTTGTTCCAAATGCATTACTGCTTTCTAAAAATGATCTACAATGAGATAAAAGTGGTTACCCCCTCCTTGCCCCCAATTACCCTTTTTCTAATCATAGATAAACTGCAGATTGTTGCTGTTTACAGAGAAATAAATGGTAGCTATCTGCGTTGAGGAGCAGAAATGATTAATTTTGCTTGTATGTGAAATTAATTTTAGAACTTTTAGCTATAATTCAAAAATCAACACCATCACTACTAGCAAAAAATTGGTAGTGAAATGATTAGTTGTCCTCATTAGCAAAACTCAAATACACACCAGTTTGAATTCAATTAAAAACAAGAAATAAGCCTGTGGCATGATACTGTCCATGCTTATTTACAAGTCATTAAAGGAACGATCAGCTCATCCTTTCTACCTTTTTGTATGTAGGACTCCTGTTCTGAGGACTGGGGTTCATGTACTGGTTACTCCAGCTACAGCTGGAGGCATCAGCTCTTGAGCTTGAGGGATGGCAGCACTTCCAGGGCAGAGATGCCCTTCACTGTCCCCAGCCATAGTGATTCCATGTTGGATTTTGGCAAGTGTCTACTCAGTGTCTACTTTAGTTGAAGGTTAATTGGAAAACTGCGAGGTTTCGTGTGCAGTTGTACAGTTCAGGAGAAAGTATCTGATAAATCAGAGAAGAGCCTTTAATCGTATACTTAAGTTTCATTGAAGAATTTATTATTAAGTCTGCACTTAAAACCTGCACTTCTATTAGCAGGAGGAGGTAAGAACCTGATTTTACTTTAGCTACAAAAGCTCTAAGTATAAATAAACCTTGCAGTCTTCTTTCTGGTTTTATGTGTGAGTCGGAATAGGTAGATGCAGGATAAACCTTTGTGTGTAGCTTAGGCAGGTAATCTTCCATAATCGGGAATCATTCTTCTTTGTCCTTTATGCCTTTTGTTTATTTTTAAGTCCTATGCCTTTGGCAGGCTTGAAGTGGTGCTACCTTGTACACATCAAGGGAGTGAGTTTGGGAAGGAAGGAATGAGCTGTGCTGCCTGGAGAGCTCAGAAAACCTGACCACGGTGCAGACTTCAGACAGAAGAGTGAATGGGGGAGTCAGGGCTAGAGAGACCTTCTGAAGGGTCAGGCAGGTCTCACACCTCTCCATCCACTCCTCTACAGGCCTATACACACACAGGAGTTTCACGTAGTGAAGTGATTTTTGTCTCTCTACTGTATGTGTAATTGAGTTCTGTGCTTAAGCAGATCTTCTGGCTTCTGGACAAAGCTTTTTGCAGCCTACACTTCAGAACTCACCGTGCATAGCGTGATCAGTTTAGTTGTTGGACAACCATAGTTGGTGTTTTCAGTGCTGAGTGTTTGGAGTCTTTCATAATGGGTATTACTAATTATTGAATATGAACAGACCAATTACTGAATATGAACTGGCATTTCAGGTGCCCCTTTAAAAAAGTCCCTGCGTTTACATCAAACATACTAGTGTCATGTCTGAAACCGTGTTTTATTTCCTTTAATTTAGCACGACTTTGTTCGCCGAGACCGACCACCACGGGTACTAATAGACCTCATACAGAGGACAAAAGATGCAGTACGTGAGTTGGATAACCTTCAGTACCGGAAAATGAAGAAAATCCTTTTCCAAGAGACACGGAACGGCCCGCTGAACGAGTCTCAAGAGGATGAAGAGGTACATTTATTTGGTTACCCCATTTGCACTGTTACAAATAATAGGGCAAGTGAGATGTTCCTCCCACTTAAGGGGCCTGAACAAGCACAGCCCAGGTGGGGATACGATCCATGGTGTTGGAATATCATCTGACTCTGCAGAGATAGAGGTAGGATAGTGAGCCTTTTCTTGGTGTTAGATGTGCATTTATTGGCAACTTTTGGGCTTTTTTTTCAAATGATGGCTTTTCTACTGAAAGCGGCTCAAGGCCTGTGTGAAGGAGGGTCTGTGGACAGCCCAAGCTTTTCAGTCTTAGAAGCACAGTCAGGACCACTTGATTAATGTTAATATTTTTTCCAATTACCATAACTTTATTGCAAGGTCCTTGGCCTATCATGAGCTGAAAAGCAAATCACCAAATTAGTAGGATTTATTTTTTAAGATTATTTAATATTAAAGAAAAAAAGATTAAAGATACAAAGTTCAGCTTCAGTTTAAATCTTATCATAAACAGCCCACTTAATCAGTGTATGATAATTGACACTAACTGTGGCTTAGAGATGGAAACCAGTCATTTTTCAATTGATGAGATTAGATAGAAATGAATATCATTTGGTGTGGGCACATTAGATAAATAAATCTGTGACTGGTTCTCTACAAAAAAAAAGTATTGACAGGCAAATTGATGTTTGTATTCCTTTTTGCTGTCGTTTATACAGCAAGATAATATGCGGTGAGCTGTCTGAGCTCAGCATATATTCAGGGACTTGGGTTTGAGGGTTGTGTATGTCAAACGTTCCTTTAAGGCTGAACTAGAGCTCTGGTTTAAAGCTATGAAGTTCTAACCCAATTAGCCAACTTCTAAGCCTGACCTGAGTTGTTGGAGGGGGGGAGATTTGTCAGATTTTTGCTCTGAAATCTTCAAACTTTGTCTACCGATGTGTGAAAAGCTGAAAAGGCGTTAGGAGAGTGACAGGTTAGGAAAAGGCAGGGAACGTGTTTCCTACCTGATTGTTCAGCAGATCCAAGCTCTTCAGCTGAGTGGGATACATGTGGTTGACTCCAGGATATATCTTCTGTTCCTCCTGTCCCCACCTCTCAAGAAAAGGGGAAGAAAAGAGATTGTATCTGTAGGAATTAACACTAATGAAGCTCGGCCTCTGCATGTGCACAGCATGCTCCCCACTGCCTTCTCCCACTGAGCTGGGTACCACCGAAGGAGGTTGTGTTGCTCGTGTCACTAACTCAGCAGCAAAAGGAAAACATAACACTTTCTTCAGTTCCTATTTAATTGGTTCACAGGAGCTGCTCAACTCTAAGTGCCACAGGACGTTTGCTTTTTCTACCTTAGGCTTCCTAAGGCGTTACAAGCCTTTAACACTCCAAATATTACTAATGCTTTCCTCAGAGCTCTTGCCAGAAAGTTAAGGTCATTTGGAAAGTATTCAATTTGGGAACTCAGTGTTAAGGTTGCACATGGCAACCTTTTCTCTGTCCTTTGTGCATATACATTCACATAGCCATGTCCTCTTCTCAGATGCTTTGATATATTATATCTTCTGCAACTTTATATAAGCATCTTGGAAATGTTTTCATTCTCGTGTGCATATATTCTCCGTAAAATAGTATTTTCTTGTATTTTGGATTTTAAGTGCTCTTACCCAAGCTCTGAATGATCTGCTCATGGCTTAAAAGATAATCCCACAATCAAATACAAATCTATCAATTCTGTCAATTTTGCCTTTCTGTCGATTTCCAACAAAATGAGTATGCTGTTAATTGATTTGTATTGTAATTCTCCCCAAGATTGCTTTGAAGGCCAGGAGAACACAGCTGCAATAGCCATTCATTTTGGTGAATCGAGGCTATTTCAGAGAACTCAAGGATATTTGGAGTTCTCAGTCCTCACTGGGAACTTCTTGCAAGCCTCATCAGTGCCACTAGTTAATTACAAAGGACTCCATAGATTCTCTAAATCAGTCCAGATTAAACGCATACTCTGGGATTACTGAGAGGGTATGAGTATGCAACAAGAAAAAAGACTGCTAACTTCTGGGATTTGTAGAATCAAAAATATGCCCTATGTGAGGAATAATTAGTTACGTATGCCTAAATAGATTACACCAGTTTTAATCACTGTAATAATGCAGGCTCTTCTGAGTCAGCTGCTAAAAGGTGAATGAAAAATTTCTTGGCTGAAAACACAAGGTTAAAGGGATTTTTAGCTTGGCAAAATGTAATTGCTGACTGCCTGGGACATGGAGGTTAAAACCTCTACGCCTGTTAAGCACCATACGATAGTTATCAAATCATAAACAAATGGATTCACTATCTTACATCTTCTTCCAATTCATGAACTGTGTTGGAGCATACGCTGACTTGGAACACAGTTTTAATGCAACTTTAGATTGCTCCTATTAATTATGAGATTCCTTCCACCAGCCATCCAGTATCCCTGGACATCTCTTATATAAGCCAAGAGCCATGCCCAGATTTACTCATATGTGGAAAAAAATTGGCTGGAAGCCTGGTGTAGTAAGATTGCAGGAGAAGAGGCAAAAACTAACTGCCCCATATGGAACATTTCATAATTCAAGCAGCCTCAAGAAAAATAGCTGCCAGAATAACAAGCAAAGAACCTTTAACTCTGCAGAGTTGCCTTTAAAACCAACTTTGGGCGCTGCAGGCACATGCTGGGCAGGAGATCTCCTCCAGTACTTGTAACTGATGCCCCTTGTTTTATAGGACAGTGAGCATGGATCAAACCTGAGTAGGAAGATGGACAGTCTGGGCAGCAACCACTCCATCCCGAGCATGTCTGTGAGCACGGGCAGCCAGAGCAGCAGTGTCAGCAGCATGCAGGAGGTCCTGGATGAGAGCAGCCCTGAACTGGTCATGATGCATAGTGACGAGAGCACAATTAATTCCACTTCCTCCGTTGTTCATAAGAAGGTATGTTCTCTGGTGCTCTCTGTAGCTTCCTGCAGTCCCTGCTGTTGCTCACCTTGGCTCGCCGGCGTTAGGGCCCAACCCTCAGCGCGCTGTGCTCTTGTGCCAAGCCATCTGCCAAGAGCAGGAGCTGGTGCCAGGCTTGCCAGAATCAAGTTCTGTGGTGTTTTGTGGTGGTTTTGGTTTTGTTTTTTTTTTTTTCTTCAAAAGCTAAACTGCATTTAGGTAAGCTCTGCAAATTAAAAGGAGGCTGCTGACAAGAGGTAGCACTGTCAGTATCTAGGCAGGGTTCACACAAACTTCTACTGCATGCCTCCTTCCCAGCCCTGCATGTGCATGTCTTCACCTCTGCTTGTGGTACCTCCTCGTTTCCCTGTGAACAATGGTGCCGTGTTAGGTCATACGGTGACCAGTGGTCACAGCAGCTGAGCTAACCATTTACCAGTCACAGTGAGTAATTAAAATCTGCTTGCACTCGGATTCCTCTCACGAGAAGTGGAAACGTGCAGATCTTTGGACCCTTCCCACGAGGTATGTTTTGAGTCAAGTTCCATTTTGTGCTCTTTCGCTGCATGTTGTGATCTGTTGCCTTTCGTTTTCTTAGTAGTAGATACCAAACTAAAATTGTCTAGTTGTAAGTCAGCATCTGATCTAAAATCGTTTTACTAAAATAGTTTTGGCTTGGCCTTAGTAGTGTCGTTTGCTAGTGGGCAGTAAAATGTAGGTTGGTTGTGTGATCACGTTCGCTAAGAGCTTCAAAGTGTACGTGTGCTTTTTGCCAGAGGAGCTAAAACATTACAGCAGCATGAAAAGTATGAATTTCTCATTTGTAGGGTTCCAGCAAAGCCTGGTTCTAACTAAATATTTGTAAGCAATTTTCTCCCCCTGAAATACCGTGTTTGTGTAATTCAGTATTGAAGCACTTACAAAAGGGAGCTCTCAAGAAATTTTCTCTTCAACAAAAAGATTTCATGGTGTATTTAAAGATACTGGCAGATAAATTGCGTAAGTTTACATCTTTCTCAAATACATCTGCAATAGCACCTTTTAGAGAAGATTTTAGTTTCATCTTTCTGGAAAAAAGCAGTGTTAAGTACAAAATTCCAGGCCAAGGAACTGTCCTGAATGAAGAGCGGCGCAATGATTTTATGTTCTGGGTAATTATAGTTGGAGCTTTTTCTTATTTTCTAGAGGCTTCGGAAATGCGTATTAATTTTGATTTCACGTTGTTAAGTCCAACATATTTATGTTGGATTAAAACTGAAGTCAGAGATTAGAATGTTACTGACTGATCAGTGCCATTACATTACACTCCCATCAGACATAAATTGCATTTGGGAAAGAAGTCAAGTTCCTGCTTGGTTTAAGAATAATATTTTGATTTACAGTGTGGCACTTCTTGTGTGCAGTTGTGTGGCACTTCTAAAGGAGAAGTTATAAATTCAGTCCCCTTGGACTCCTGTGTTTCTGAGATTATAAATTCAGTCCTCTTGGGCTCCTGTGTTTTCTTCAACTCTTGTTTTCTTCAGCGCATTCAGTTGAGTAGAATGTCACACATGAGTATGACACCATGTGCAAATCTTGGTCAATTGGTTTGGAAAAACAGGGTCTCTTGCAGTTACATTTGTAACTGAAGTATTGTAAAAGAAATCACCTGTAGATCACTTGGATCAGGTGTTTTAGGATGATTTGGGAAGCACAAACCCCATATCTTCACTGCTGGTCTTTGCAAAGTAGTTAACAATAGGCCGGGGTTACTGCTCTGACATTTCAGGGGCTTTATATACATATACATCCCACTCTGTTTTTCAAGATAAAGTTCCTTATTCTGAAGAAATTTCAATTTGCCCGTGGACTGGCTTTAACTGTGTTTCTGTAAACTCGCTGAAGCTGATCCACACTGTTGTGTTTGGTCTGGCAGGTGAGAAGTAGGGAGTGCCGAGTTCAGTAACACTCTGGAGCCCCATCACAAACAAAATGGAAATAACCTGGGTTCAAGTTTAAATTAAGCTTTTGTTTTGCATTTAATCAGCCTTTAAAGGCTAAAAAGAAACTACTGATGAACATAATTAGCCAGCTGTCTCCATTATGTGGGCACAGGGTCACATATGAGATTGTTTTGACACGGGTCAAATCAAAGTGTTGTGTAAAATTATGGTATTCCGCAAATGTGTTAATTAACAACCTCCAGATGTACCAGACTGTGCAAAGTGACCATGACGGCAACATTGCCTGGACTGTTGGGATTTTCGAAGGCTCAAAGCTCTTAAGTGTGGGGGGCATTTTTGATTTCTTTGGGCCACAGCCCCAGAATGTCACGTGCAATAGTCAAACGGAGGATGAAAAAGTCTGTGGCCACGTGTGAGCTCTCTCCAGCCTTCGGTGCTTGTGGTCACAGAGTAAGTGAAATAGGCAGTTCTTGATCCAGTTACCTTCCACTGGTCATACCAGCTTGTGGTAGCCAAGATGCTTGGCTTTAGTATTCATAATAAATCCTCTTCACTCCTTCCACAGAACAAAAGCTTTGCAGCTGGAGTAGAACTCCCTGTTTCCAAACTTGTGCTGAGAACAAAGGTGACTCCTACCTGTCAGTGGAGTAAAACCTGTAGATCGGGGGAAAAAATCACCAGACAGGAAGAAAATAATAATAGCAAGCCCTAATTGAATGTGTAGCTTTTTATATAACTTAGTTTATAGTGGTGCCCTAAACTCCTGGGAAGGAAAACATTACAGTAATGCCTGGTTCTCGGTCAGGAAGCCTGTGTCCTCCCTTCCTGGGATCCCAGTCCGTCCCTAGGATCAAAGACAGTTTCCATTAAGGAGGATGCCTTAATCACCCGCTAATGACAGCTCTAATGGAAACCCAATTGTGTCTGAGCATGTAAAAAAAAAAAAATCACAAAAAAACCCAAACAAAAAGACAAAATGGGGCAGGGAGTTAAACCCCAAATACACTGTGCTTCAAAAACATGTAAACACGGTTTTGGAAGTAGATAAATATCTGTTAATTAGTCTTAAAATGAGGATCAAGATTTTTGGCTCCCTACAAATATAGGCACCAGTCAATGCATCGTAGGTTTGTCATCTGCTTTGTTCAGCTGCTGGTGTGTGTCAGTGTGTACAAGTGGCTTCCCAGAAATGTTATTTTGTTGTCCTGAATGAATATGCCAAGTGGTAGGATTTAGAACGCTCCCGTATGGTTTTATTTCTGTATCATTTTATTTCTGTAAAACTTTAGAATAGTAAAAAAAGGTTATTCTGTTTTAATTGGACCAAGAAGCCAGTATGGTATTGTTTTGTTCAACTGCAACACAGAGTTGTTCCTGATACTTACTTCCACCTTAAAATCATCCATACTGACAATGATAAAAATTGGGCAATAAAAACGTCAGGGAAATCTTCTGATTAAAATCTGGTTTTTAACAAAAGGCTGAAAAGAGGATGTTCATAGTCAATCATCATAAATTTTTGCCCAGTGTCTGTAATTAAAATTTTACCTCTGTAATAACTTGCAACTTGAGTGACTTCCCAAATCCATTAAATTAACCTGTACGTGTCGCCTGTCACTGCCCTGATTGATAGGCAGGATTTCTGCTTAATTCTGGGGACAGAGAGTGCCCTGGCATGGCCCTACGTGAGTTCCAGATGAGGGTCTTTTTCCTACATATTAAGATTTATGATTCATATTTGGAAAAGCTGGGGCATTTATGAGATGTAAAGGATATTTAGGTAATATTACAGAGTTTTGGTGGATATGCTGACGGTGATGACCCCTGGTGTGTCCTCTGGAATTGTGTCAAGGAGACTGGTGACACAAAACCTTTTTTTGAAATACTTTTCCTACTTAAACCTCTCTAGATTATGGAGGCAACGTTAAAATGAACGATGGTGCACTGTTGTTCTCCCTTTTTAAATTCTTAGAAAGAAGGTATTTGCTGCAATTCCATTGAAGTCCTTACTATGGCTTAGGAATTTCCTTTCCTATTTGTCCAGGAGACTGGCAGCCATTCCCAGTCAGTGAGTCCCGTGGTGTAAACAGTGTTTGTGAAGTGGGCATAACCAAAATTTGTTGTGCAAGTGAATGTTCCTTTTGAGGGCAGAGTTTGGAGATTTCGGCTGTAGTCCAGTCCGGTGTGGTCAGAGTTTGCAGTTGGGGTGAGTGTTCATTTCTGAATCATCCAAAAAAAGGTTAGATGACCTTGGACGAGATTCATTGGCTTTGATGGGACTACTTTCTCTGTATTTGCACTTGTTTGCTTTGTCAGTGCAAGGGTTGTTTCAGCCATATGACAATGTTATATACAGAAAAAATGAAAATAGTAAATGCAATTTATAGATCGGTCCAGCCAGTCTTGATGTGATTAAAATCTGAGGCAAAATTCTCATTGATTTTTTTTTTTTTTTTCTGTAGGATAAAAAATTGATTTGAAAAAATTTTGTAGGGAAAAATATCAACTGCTGTATACCTGCTGAGTTGTTTTCTCTTTGCTTGCTTCGATTGTCTTCTGAGCAGGTATTTTCTTCACCTAGGAAGCTTTGTTATAAGCAGTGTGTTTGTGGGGGTTTTTTTCCCTTAGCATTTCTTGGAACAAGCTGTGTCTTTCTCTAAAAACGCAAAAAAAATATATCTGATGAGTGTAATTAAGTGTTATTATGGAGGAGTCAAATTGGAGTATCCAGAACATAAAATGAAAATACTGTTAACAACACGCTCTTAGTGTTTCTCTTAATGGTGAAGGTGCTCAGGAGATAGTCCTGAAGTGTTGGAGGCAGGAGATGATGGTAAAGCCCTTTATTTCAGTGAGGATGAAAAGACAGTGTGTGGTAGAACTGGTGTGGGACTCTAGAGAGCAAAAAAGGTTGGATGACCTTGGGTGAGACTCATTGGCTTTGAGCAGAAACCCATGAGTGTTGAAAGATGCTCAGACAATACACCATTAGGTGTAGCCAGTCAGATACTGGCTGGAATCAATTTATGTCTGAACAAATGTTCTGACTCCTCTGTATTTCTATTTATCCAGATATTAATTCTCCCAAGAACAATTTTTATGGATTTGTTTTTCATACAAACATAGCATGGTTAGAGTTGGAAGGGACCTTAAAGATCATCAAGTTCTGACACCTCCCACCAGACCAGGTTGCTCCAAGTCCCATCCAGCCTGGCCTTGAACCCCTCCAGGGATGGGGCAGCCACAGCTTCTCAGGGCGACCTGGACTTAGGTTACTTATTAATCCACAATATATGGAGGAGGTCCTGCCTTTTGGGGTTTTGGTTTTCATTATTTTTGAGAGACTTTCTCTTCAGCATCACTTTAAGTAACTGGAAGCTCCATCAGCTTGCTGATCAGATAATACTGGTGAAATAGCTGAGAGTTTTAATTCTGGCAAATATGATGAGCAGTTTCAAAGCCAGCACTCAGCCCGTTTGTTGTACACCAGCACCCAACAAACACTCCCATTTGGTGTGATAAGCCTGAAAACTAACGTAGCTGATAATAAACTCAGAAGAACAAATTATTTCTATAGTAGGAAGTTGAAGATTCTAGATTGTTGACCCTAGATAGAAGAATTTTAATGGTTTAATGGGAGTTGTGATCTGAGCACGTCTACAGTTGTATTCATAAGGTAAATATTGTGATAAACAGAGGAAAAACCCAATAAACACAGCAAGAAAAAATAGATGGAAAGTTAAATATACAGAGAGCTTGCATTACTTTAAAAACAAACCAATGTGAAGTGCAGATTTAGGGCTGAGAGATATCCTGACCCAAACTTGATGAGTTTCTGAGGTGCTTTCGATCAGATTTTACTCTACCGAATAACATGAGCTGAGACGCCAGGTTTGCATCTTCATTTTCCCCAAATCTAGAGCTAAAAGTTTGAAACAAAATCTCCTGGTTTGTGCCAACATCTGAAAGGAGATAGAATGGCAGTGTCTCTTGGCAAGCTTTTGGCAGAAGAAAATGAAATAAAAAGAGCAGAAATCTCTATTCTGGATGTGTAGGTAGATGTCTGTCGTAAAAGCCATCAGTCACGTTGTCTGAGGAAGGTTGGAGATACAGGACTACTCTTAGGTTTATTTGTTCTCACAGGTCTGTGTTTACTGGCAGTCTCCGTGGTGGTGTAACTTGCTAGATTTGGTAATTCTTCATGTCAAGTGATGTTATTTCTGGTGGCATTCCAGCTTTTCTGAAAAATATTTTGCCTATCAAGGTCTTGTGGACTTGTTTTGAGGGTTCATGGTGGTTCCAGAAGCCTTGGATCCCAGATTAAGGGGTTCCAGAAGCCTTGGATCCCAGATTAAGGGGTTCCAGAAGCCTTGGATCCCAGATTAAGGGGTGCCAAGGACAACCACCGAGTCTTGAAACTGGTCCTTCTGCTCACTCAGTTGCAAAGGAATTTTCCTATTCCTTGCCTAGCTCAATTTGAAATGGAAAATGCAGTTAATTCACATTCCTGAAGGGCAATTAGACTCTGCTGTGAGCTTCTTATGTGCACTGAAGTAACTAGAAGTCCCATAAAACAAGATCAAGATGACATTCTGCCCTCTAAGAATCCACCTCTTAGATAACAGAAAGTAACCTGCAGATTAATTTTTCCATATAAGAAGTAATTATAATTTCAACTTGTCATTTTATGTGGTGTTTGGGAGCATTCTGTAAAATCTGAATGCCTGCTTTAAAAGTCTTTGTTTTGGTTTTTTTTTTTATTTTACCCACCCCCCCAGTGATTTGCTGCTTCTCTGTTTTTAGTATTTCACATTCACCCTGGCAAACCAATGTGCTGGAGAGAGGGAAGGTGGTGGAGGGACTGGGGTACTCTTAGGGTAATATTTGGCCTTCTCTCACCTTAATTCCATAGCTGCAGTAGAGGAATAGTAGCTTCTGTGTAGTTCTGTTTTCTCTTCAGTCCTCCATGGTTCAGATGGGTAAGTCTTGTCTAGGTCTCTACTGTGGGTCCCTTAATTAGCTTTATTTAGTAGATGAGGTGCTGGAGTTTCAGCCTGTAATGGCGGATATCCCTTTTGCAGGTGCTGACTCTCTTCCCCCTCACCCCAGCTTGGTTCATACTGGTGCCTTCCCGTGGGGCTGTGGTGGTGCAAGCCCCGAAGAGCTGGATTTATCTCTGTAGAACTTCTTGGAGATCGAGAGGCCAGGCCGAGCGTTGTTTCTAGCACTGCCCTTTGCTTGGCTGGGGTGCTCTTGTGCCAGAAGGTTCCAGAACATGTAGTTCCAGTGGCCATATCAGACTAAAAAGTGATGTTAGTAGCCAGCCCCTCTGCTTTGGGCTCTCTGGGGTAGCCCAGTTGTATTCCACAGAGAACCTACATGATAGGTGAGAGTGCTGCAAAGCGATGGAAAACCTGGGATTGATACTCTCCCAGTGAAGCCACGAGTCCAATTAAACTGAGTGATGCTGTTAAACTTTAAATGTTTAATCAAGATTATTTTTTCTCAGTGTGACTGTTCTAGAGCTCAGAGATGTACTTTTCTCAGTGCTGGTCCGAGAGCTCTGCCTGTCCTATGAACGCGCACAAGCTGAAAATCTAAGATCAGCCCAATTGCTAGTAATTGCCTTTCTGGAACACTGCCTTCTTCCCCTGGTAAGGCAGCGCTACTAGGAGACCAGTATAAGGATAAAATGAAACCACAGCTTTTTATTACGCTCTGCTCTTCTATGGAGAGCTGTCCTTTTTAACTTTGAGCTTGTTTTCTCTCCCTCGGGTGGGAATGGAGGAGCTGGTGCAGGCTTGGTTCTGGGATGGTCTTGGGGATTGTGTTCTCTCCACGCAAAGGCAAGTGGAAGGTGAGCACGGAGTGGAAGTGCTCAAAATGAGGACTATGAGAAAAGATTTTGAGTTTAAAGGGCTTTAAATCAACGTGTTGTTCAGCTCTTTATATCAGCATTTCTGTACCTGGTTTGGCTTTTGCTTGAAATAATTTACAGAATCATATTGAACTAGGGGTGATGTTTTTAAACTGAAAGAGGGGAGTTTTAGATTAGATATTAGAATTTTTTCACTCTGAGGGTGGTGAGAGTCTGGCCCGGGTTGCCCAGAGAAGCTGTGGCTGCTCCATCCCTGGAGGGGTTCAAGGCCAGGCTGGATGGGTCTTGGAGCAACCTGGTCTGGTGGGAGGTGTCCCTGCCCAGGGCAGGGGGTTGGAACTGGATGGTCTTTAAGGTCCTTTCCCACTCTAGCCATTCTATGATTCTATGAATGTGTGTGGGTCCAGACTAGGAGCAGCTGGAAACTGAGGGTAGAAAGGAGCATCAGAACAACAATGGTGTTATTGTGGAGATGCTGCTCCATATCAGCTGGTTTCTCACTATAGGGCTTTCTGACCTTACAGGTGGCTAGTCTGGCATGGCAGGGTGGCAAAGCCACCTCTGCTCACCTGCAGACACCCTGTGCATGGCAGCAGCTGTTCTCTGCAAGGGTTGGCATCTTCTATTTGCCTTTTGGCATAGGGACTTGCAGCCTTTATTTTGCACCCCTGACAGTGGGGAAACTTGATTTAATGTAGGATGAATCTGTTTTCCTTTGAGTTTTTCTAGGAGCTGGGACTTGCTTACGAGAGGCATGAAGCTGTGGTAGATGGAGCATGGCAGATGTACCAGCGCTGGCTACCACAGCTGGTGCCCCAAGGAGCCCACCGCTGCTGGGCCAGCTGCCTGGAGGTGCCCGATGCCCAAAGGTTGCTCCCTTGTGAAGGGTGCAGTCACCATTTCAATTAATGAGATTGTGAGGGTATTTTTCAACAGCCTTTCTGTCAAGGGTATCTCCTCTAGGTGCCCAACAAGACCTTGCTCCATTGGGAAAACTTGCCCATGCCATTTTGAGGATGCAGTAGGGAAGTTGCACCGGGAACCTTTTGTGCTAAAAACCTGTGAGCTGTTGCTTTAAAAGGGGGGAAAAAAAAAAAAATAAAAAATAATCCTTTGTGGGCTGTGGAGAGAAAGTGCTAGAACTGTGCAGGATCATGACTGGAAAGCAGGATCCCTGAGCAGTGAGGGAGGCTTTCCTGGTCCTCCCCAGCCTGCCATGGGTTTAGCCGGGATGCTGGTCCTCCACAGCAGATAGCGAAGGGGAGACAAAGGAACCCCCCACCGGGGACCGACCGCTCGGCCAAGGGAATGAGGCACGATGTTGCTCTGAGTGTTAAAAGGGAAGAGCACCTTCTTTGCTAGAGATGGAAATCACGTTTCTGACGGGATTGCTGGGTTGCAGTGCTTGAACCCGACCTTTCCGAGGAGTCCGATCGCTCCAGTCGCTTTACGCTTTGAGCCTGCTTTTTTATTATATTTTTTTTTCTCTCTTTTATCCCTTTCTCTTTTTTGTTCCTATTATTTTTTTATTGTTGTTGTTGCCACCTATAGAATACCGGAGCCTTTAAAAAAAAAAAAAAAAATAAAAAAAAAATTAATGAAATAAATAGAAATAATCCCTGAAGCAGGCATCCCGCTGGCGATCAGCTGACGTGCCGCCGAAGCCCAGCCTGCAATGTGTTGCTTATTCATTTTGTACGGTGGGAGCTGCCGGGGCTAGAGCCAGCTGAACTATGCCTCTCCTACGGCGGCGCTGGTGCAGACAGCGGGCTGAGAGACAGGCAGCCGCCGCCGCCGCGGGGAGAGCACAGCCGGACTTTCTCCTTCTTTTTATCCGTTTCTGCAGGATCATGTATTTATAAGGGATGAGGTGGGCCACAGGGATCGCAGGCCTGAGGTGCGGCCTACCCAGTCAGTGCAGAATCAGGCCCTCCACTACCGGAACCGAGAGCGCTTTGCCACAATCAAATCAGCATCTTTGGTAAGCAGCCACCCCACCCCACCTCCCGCTCCCCTCAGCCTCTGCACCCGGGGCACCCTTATCTGTCTTATTTTTATCCCCCCACCCCCTCCCCACCTTCCCCTAATTGATTTATTTTGTGTGTGTGTGTGTGTGTGTTGGCATAGCAACTGGATATTGCACTGAAAGAGATTTTAGCTCTGTGTGTGAGATGTAAAATGTGCAGAATGTGTTTCATTTCTGTGTCTGTTTCCAGTATATCTTTCCAGTATATCTATCCACTCTCCTGGATGAAGTTAATATAATCTCAAATCCCACCCACCCCCTTCTCCCCCTTTTTCCTACCGATCTCTTTTGTTAATGTATTTATTTGCATGTGCATAAAGTATGTCTGTGTGAAATAGGCTGAAATGCTAGGGGGATGCGGATGGGGTTTGAAACAATAAGACTGCTGCTTGCCTGGTTTGGGTTTGTGTGGTGGGTTTTGGGGGGATTTTTTTATTTTTATTTTCCATTCATTCATTTGTACCGTGACTGCATTTTTCAGCTTGATCCCTCGGCAGGATGGCTGGGTTGCGATAAGGGGAAGAGAGAGAGAGAGACAGGGCTTACGGCGGGCTGTGGGCTTACAAAGAGGAGGGGGATGGGATGAATCCATCAAGATTTGTACTATTGCAAATGTGATTGCTGAGGATGCCTTTGTAGTAGGGAAAGGGGTGTGTGCCGGAAGAGTTAGTTGTCGTGCCGCCTCCCCCACCTCCCATCCGCACGGGCTGCGGGCGGTAGCCGTGGCTTCGAGGGAGAAGAGAGGGAGGGGAAAAAATGGCCTTTTAAAGCTAAAATAAATGCAATCTGAAATATTTCAGCCTGCTGGTATTAGAGGTCAGATGGATGGGGAGCGTTAGGAATTGCCCAGCCGTTTGGCCACGGCACTTGCTCAGTGCTATGACATCATCCTAGACCAACCCCGAAATTACACCAGCGAGCCCTCCCCTTCTCGCTTCACCCTGCCTGAGCGGTGGGGTTTTTTTCCTGCTGTACCACCATTTCTTCATCCTCCCAGTCGCTTCCCCTTTCTACACGCACAAGACAGCGTGTGTGTGTGACCACAGCTAAAGGTTGTGAGTAGAAGGAAAAAGCAGCAGCAGTGCCCGTAGCGACAATTTCTCTATGTGGTGGTTGCTGCTGCTGTTAAAATCTGAAATGATGCTGTGGCATTCAGACTTCTACCCAGATGCTTCATGGGCTGAGATTTGAAGGGAGCATCCCAGTTCCATCTTTTGCCAGGTGTATTTCTAGGTACTGTACCCTGAGTGCTCTCCAGGTCAGTGTTCCCTTCTCCCCTTTCCCTCCATCCTCCCTCCGAATTTAAAGAGTGACCTAGAAATGTATTCATTAGAGGACTTCATGCAGCACACCTGATACAGGCAGCATCTCTGGTCTCCTGGAGACCCTCTGTCTTGTGAATTTTTCTTGTGTGTGTGCATGCACCCAGTATAGTGCCAGCACTATTGCCTGCACTGAGTAAATAAAAGTAGGATCCAGTTAGGTTGGCTGGAGGGAAGAAATGATGGATGGCTCCCTTATCTTACTCCAGACATACTTACAATTTGATAAATAGATATGCATGTTGAATATATTCATATTCTCTTGCTCTGTCTGGAAAGCTGCTGCACCTTCTGTCCTGCCTTCAGCAGCAGAGTCCATAACTCTTGTCTTCCTTCAATATGTCATCCCTGGGCTACTTGGGTGGCTTTAAAGGTATTGCACGGCAAGGCCACCTTAGGAGCTGATGAAGGGTGTTGGTGTGGACTGTGAGGTCTTCTCAGACCTCTAAGCTCTGAGGAAGAGAGCCAATATTCCAAGGTCACTCCTAAATCCTGTGGGGCTGGGACTGTGTATGCCTTAATTCCTTAGTCACTTGGATCTGTTGAATCTCTCTGCTTCAGTGACCAAATGATGATAAAGATAAAATTAATATGGGAAGGTGGTAGACTATTTGGACAACTTTCCTTTTTTTTCTTGGTTTTCTGTGGAACATGCTCTGATATGGAGCATGCCTGGGAGGGTTTAGGGTGAGGAGTAGTACATGGACAGCACAGTGTTCTTTGGGTGGAGAAGGAAGTCCCACCACTTAGCTCACTGGCCAGCAGACCTTTGGAAAAGCACATGGTAGTACATGTCATGGAAGAGCTCTGCTGTCCTCATCATATGCACACAAATCCCCCTCCCAGTATAGAGGGAAGTTCCCAAAGCACCACTTTGGTACTACAGGAGGTGTTACTGGTACTTAGCTTCTGGGGATCTACGGGGAGGGTAGTTTCCCTGTGATAATCCCAGAAATATTTTGCTTCATTTGAGTTCATTCACTTTGTGATGGGCTTTCTTGTTAAGAATCTTTCATTTCCACCTGTTCGTGTTGCCAAAATGGTAATCTAGAAGAAAAAAGGCTGACTTTGAAACCTATGGCCCAGCACGTAAAGAACACAGCGAACGTGCCTGGGTTTGAAGTGCTGGTGTGGCTGTCAGCACCCTTCTTTTTGTCCCCATGCATTCCATCACTGTTCAGTGGCTGGATGATGTCAGTGGGCAGGGGCACTGAATAAATAATGCTGCTGCTCTGATGGCCAAGGGAAAACTTCTCTGCCCCCTTCTCTCCTGCTGAAATATCTGTGCAGAGGGCAAGGCCAACCAAGTAGCTGATATGGGAATAATGACCTAAAATTGTCTGAAGTTTGTAGCGGGGAATCAGAAATTCAGACTTCATTCATCTGTCTGTTTTACTCTTTCAGTGGCATCTTAAAAAAAATGCATCCTATGTGAATGGTTCCTTGAGATTCCCAGTGTTAAAACCTAAGCAAATCAACATGCTTTGATGGTTCCCTACCCCGCTGCTGCTGGCCATCAGCTGGTTTCTCAGGGCACAGAAAGGTTATGCAGTTGAGAGCATCAGGTGGCCTATATTGCAGAGCATCAGAAAAAGGGAATTCTGACCCTAAATTCAATAATATGGGACAATATTTGCTGAACACCACCCCCCAACACGAGAGGAAAGCAGCGTTAGAGAGGAACAGCACTGAGTCTGAGGGTTGGGGGGGGGTGTGCACATTGCTTCACAGCTGTTCCTGATGGTGGAAACCAGGGTCTTGGGCCATCAAGTCCTTATTATTCACCCTTAGACCAGGATATTGCAGGTGGAAGAAAGACTGACATTTCCAAAAGGATGCTCTCAACCTGGAAGTTGGATTTCTTTCCAAAACCAAGCATAAGTCAGTCAGCGTAGGGGTTACAGGCAGGAGAACTGCATTAGAGAGCTCTATCCTCCAGATGTCCCAGTGGTTTTCAGTGGGGTTCCTCTGCCCTGTTGCTCTGCAAAAGCATCCTGTGAATGAGAAGGAAGCTGGACAGACTCCCAGATAAAGTAGTGAAATGAGCTACCCACAAAGAAACAGGTTGGAATATAACTCTAGTCTTTTGGTGATGCTTTGGGATTACTCAGGTTTAAAAAAAACTACTGAAAAAAAAAGAGCAAACGTGGTTAAGAAAGCTGAAGGAGCTTACCTTTGGTCCTCATTCAAGCAACAATTTTAATAGTCACTCTTTCTGGACTGCTTTTCTCTTTGGTCATTGTGTAGACCACCCCTTTTTTCTTTTTTGCATGACACTTGTGGCTATAGTAACCATCACTCCCTTGCAACAGTGGTGGAAGATACCCTGCGTATTTCTGCCATTGCAGTGAAAGATACTATCTGAAATGGACGTCAGGTACCTACTACATCTCCATATTATTTTGCAGGCTATCAGTGGTCTGTAAATTACAAGTTACAACAAGAAATCTGAGCCTTGAAAGACTTAGGCACAGCCTCAGAAAGCTGTGTTTAAAAAGAAGGGTAGAAGTTCTGAATGTTGGCAAGACTACACCTGTCAACGTTTTCAAGTGAAAGGTGTGTTTTAAATACGTGCAGAAGTACATCCGTGTGTGTTTCAGGATGTCTTTCGTGCCTGGCCCCTTAACTCCCCCTGCCCCATGCATTTCCTTGGTAGCTGCTTTTACAGTTTTCAAATGAAATGACCTAATAGTTAGATTTCATAGAAAGATCAGACAGTGTGAAACTCAATCGAAGGCATTGGCATTCTCCTTGAAATCCAAATGCCAGCAGAAGAATGATATGATCTCATCCTGGGTCTGCAAAGCCAAATGTCTGGGTCCGTGTGAGCAGCTTTCTCTGGATGTACCCATTAAAATGACACCAGGACAGTGTGACTCCAAAACCAGGGACGGTTATGTGATGACTCTTCTCCTGCACCCTCTTCCACTGAAGCAATGATATCTTATTCCATGTGGTTGAGTCTCTCCTAGTGAACTCATCTGGCTGCTGCCTTCATACAGCGTTGCTCTGAAAATCCTGAACTTGTTCTTTCTCATCTCAAAGTTCTTCTCCTGCTCAGTTCTCTGGCTCGCCCAGCAAAGAGCAGCTCAGTATTTGGTTTCAAGAGGTGAGCATAACTGTCCCCGTGTTAGCTCTCTTGGTTAAACATTGTAGAAAAGGCAGCTCTAAAGAGCTCCTGGTTTGAAGGGGAAGTTGTGAGCCCAGCTTCCTTATGTAAAGCAAAAATTTTGGAGGGGTGAAAAAGAGAAAGTTTGGATTTTTATGGCAAGTGAACTGCCTGTGGAAGTAAGTTGGAAAAAGCATCTCTCTTCTCAGTTCTGTGTCTGCCAAAGATGCAGAGAGAGAAGAATCTGAGAAAATGTCTCACCTTAAAAGCTGTCCAGTTTTATGCAGGTTTTTGGGTTCTGCTGGTGACCTGATTGATTATTGCCTGCTGGAGATAGAGCCTCAGGAAATGGCAGATTTCTGCTTTAAAGGATGGTGACATTTTCTGGTTATGTGGAGAGCAAATTTTGCAATGACCAATTCAGTCATTGTCTTTTTTTCCTGTCATAATCTATGGGATTATGCTTGTGAAACACTTTGTGAAATTCCAAATAGCTTTGTCTAAAAACACCAGAAAGGTGATTACTGGAACTTCCCCAAATTCTCTTTTAAAAATGGTCACTCAAGTTGTTCATTCATGAGGGGCTTCATTTTTAAAGCCATAATCCTTCATTCATTGATGTGATGTGCTTGGTCTGAACCACTTCTCTGGTATGGAACTGGTCGTATTCAGTAACTTATGTTGACTTCTTCCAATTTCATCTATTCTCTGAGACCACCATTTGTAGATCATGTCTTCAAAGACGGGGTTCTGAAGAGCATTAGTCTGAATTAAAGAGTATGATGATAAATTAAGCCTTTAGCGTGAGTGTGCAGACGTTAAATCCACGGAATGTCCACCAAGTCTGCCCTTCTCCTTCTCTTGTCTTGAGGAATGAAATGCTGCTTTTGGTTTCCTTTGACTTCTTAATGTCTCATCTTCTGCTGTGACTGGAGGACTTTATTAGCTAGTGTTGTAATTAAGTAATTTCATCCTATTATAGGAGATAAATATCCCAGACCAAATGTGAAACCTTTCAAAGCTGGAATTCTTGTCCTGATGGAGACAAGCTGAGCAACACTGGAAACAGGAGCAGCAAAAAAATAAGAATACAGTTTTAATGTTTCTCACTGTAAATAAAACAAGTGCACATTCTAAATCATTGGAGATTAGAGCAAAGGGGAGACTGGAAAAGTTGCAAGTGGATTCCTAGAGCCATTTTTTTTTTCTTATGCTTTTGCTGGTTGCTTTGTTCTGCCAGCTTCTTGGAAGAGAGTGTGCTGTGTGGAACATCCCACTGTTCCCAAAAAGGCTGGGCCTCAAAAATAGAACCTCCAGGAAGACCTCGTGCTGCTGCGAGGCAGTTACTGTGTCTACATGTGTCCCAACCCAGCCTGGTCTCTGCAAGTCGTATGTCATTTAATGTAGTAAATGGCATGTGTGAAAAGTTTGGGTTTTGCCCGTCTTACCTGACATCTCTCTCATAACCTTCTCTGAGAAACTTTCATTACCTGGAACCTCCTGTCAGACATCTTATTCTTGTTCAACTTGACTGAAATACGCAAGTTCCTACAACTGCTTACCAACTTCTGGAAAGTATAGCTGCTGTTGTTACATTGAACAAAACCAAAGCTTTTTTTTAACTACAGCAATACAGAGGGCTAATACCGTGTTTGGGGTCACTTCTACAATCTCCTGGTACCTGGCTTGGGTCTGTTTTCTTACCTACTCTCCAGCATTTGAAGGCCAGCAGCCTAAGTATATATTCAGTCTAGTTCACTTAAAAATAACATCCCAAAATTCCTTGTGCCAGGAGGATGTGATTCATGCTTTACCACTTGCCTCATAGTTGATGTTTGAGTTCACTAATGTGATGAATTCACCATCATCACTTCCAGCACCATAGTCATACTAGTTCTTTGTTTTCTTTGCATTTATATATTTTGTTTTCTTTCTGGGGTTGTCTTTGGAAGGGATGGGGGGACAGCAGTGACTGTCCATTTCAGGAGCTTCATCCTTTCATGTCTTGTTTCTATTCCCAAACTCTGCCTCTAATTTTCTTGGTTGGTAACTATTTACTGTTACCAAATTGTTGCTCATCTGTTTAAAGGTGAAAAGTTCTTAGGGCTCTTCCTAACCTCCTCTTCACACCCCTCCCAAGTGTTGGTAGTCATTTTTGCTGAGGCAGGTGGTAGTGTGCTGTCTGCCTTGGCTGACACATCAGTGGTGGTGTTAAACTTGTTGATTTTGGAGCTTTGACTCCATCACTGCTTCCTGTCAGCTCCTAGTCCTGAAGCACAGGGCTGCTGGCAAGTGGGCTTGGTTTGCTGCTTGATAAAGCAGCTGCTCTTCTGTTGAACCTGAGCCTTCTCAGGACTGTAGATGCATCACGTCCTACATCTTAGAGCCTCCTCCAGTCTGTAGGTGCGTCCCATCTACATCTGAACTTGCTTTGAAGACCTCTGAAAAATAGCCTTCGAATGACAATGAGTGCCAGTTCTTTCTCTTGACTTCCATGGAGAAATTCATCAGGAAGGCTGGGCTCTTGCAGGCTGCAGGAAGGACTGTAGGTTCATAAAGCTTCAATGGTCACCTTCAAAGGGCTGAGCTCTTTGCCTCATCCTTAAGCTCTTCACTTCATCCTTGTTAAGTGTGAAAGGGAGAGGTCTCCTGGTACAGAATCAGGGCGTGCAGCTCCATGCATGTAGTAAGGGCTCCAGCTTTTGGTCTCCAGGTCTATCATAAAATATCAGCAGAACTTTACATGTGATGTTCCTGGGGCTGTATTAAAAACTAAAAGTATCAGTCTTGGACACTTTTTTTCTTTCAAATGGAAGCTTTACCAATTTGCATTTTCTTCTGAAAATTTTTGGCACACCTTACTGGACTTTTTTTCCTCCTTTCACATGGATGCACTTAGGCATGGAAATGAATGTAGAATTTGTGAGTTTGTTTCAGCTGAGCAGGGTTTAAAATCTGTTTAGACCATCTGATGAATCTTGTTAAGAGCACACAGTTCCAGAACAGTGTTCCCTTGTTAGAAAACTTTCAGTTCCGGTAGGGAATGAGCTCAGGCTGCCGTCCTCTGGAATTTTAAGAAGACATTTTGAAGGAGGCTACTCCTTGGAGAAGATACATGTATTAAGGGACTGAACTGGAACTTTGGTGACCTGGGGAGGAAGGAAAGGATGGATGGGTAGGGGGGTTTCTAAAATGGATGCCATCTTTTAAGTCCACATTGCCCTCATGATTTAAGTCCTGTGTCTGAAGAAGGTTGTTCCAGCAGCCGCCTTTGTTTCCTGAAGTAACCTGCTGTTTCCTTTATTCGTAACATGACATTTTTCTGCTGTGTCACTGAAAACACACATAAAATTCTCATTAAAGATGGGGCAGAAAAACAGGAGAGGGAAATCTCATGGATATTTCTGATTTGTGATATTAAGTAATAACCCGCTCTGAAACCTGGAACAGCATTCCCTGAAAGTTGATTTGGAAGAGTACAGCAAAGCGGGGCCTGGGTTACAGGTAAGCAGCTAATATGGAGGCAGGTTGTCTGTGAAGGAGATCATTTAGCACTTTTTCCCCCTTTCCTTGACGTCAGGTTACAAGACAGATCCATGAGCATGAGCAGGAGAACGAGTTGCGGGAACAGATGTCAGGATATAAGCGGATGCGGCGCCAGCACCAGAAGCAGCTGATCGCCCTGGAAAACAAGTTGAAGGCCGAGATGGACGAGCACCGCCTCAAGCTGCAGAAGGAGGTGGAGACACATGCCAACAACTCGTCCATTGAGCTGGAGAAGCTGGCCAAGAAGCAAGTGGCTGTGATGGAGAAAGAGGTGAGTAGAGTCATGGGCTCTGTACAAAAAGATCGGAGGGAGAGGTGTGTCCCAGATCTCTAAGAGAAAGCTGTGGAAGTGCTGCTTAAACCCCATGTTCTTACGTGCGCTGTGTGGTTGCTCTCTGGAGCTCCCCTGGTCCATCTTGTGAAAGAGCTTCTCAGCTTAAAGTTGAGGTTGCCCAGGGAAGCTGTGGCTGCCCCATCCCTGGAGGGGTTCAAGGCCAGGCTGGATGGGGCTTGGAGCAACCTGGTCTGGTGGGAGGTGTCCCTGCCCAGGGCAGGGGGTGGGACTCAATGATCCCTTCCAAACCCAAACCATTCCATGATTCTGTGATACAATGGGCCCTCCGTTGGCATCAACCAGTAGTCACTACTCACAGCCAGCTCAAAGAGGTGGACAAACTCTGTGGAGACCTTAGAGGGGGGCTTCTTCCTCACAACTGGGGCAGTGACAAAGCTGGTACTGGGTCTGTTCAAAAACCAACATGTTAATCCAGACAGTAAACTGGTGGGATTTTACCCTCTGGGGTGGTTTTGGTGGAGAGGGAAGGAGCACGAGGAAGCTCTTGAATATATTGTGGGCATCATGGGGGTTTTGAACAAGCAGCTTTCATCTGACTGAACACTCATGGCTTTGTCTAACACAGTGATGGGAGAATGACAGACCAAAAACACTGCAACAGAAGGCTGATTTTGCTGGATTCGGTACCTGTTCCCTCACCCTTTGGGTGTTTTTTTTTTTCCTCTCTGTGCCTTGCAGGCAAAGGCAGCTGCAGCAGATGAAAAGAAATTCCAGCAACAGATTTTGGCTCAGCAAAAGAAAGACCTGGCGACCTTTTTAGAAAGTCAGAAGAAACAATACAAGCTTTGCAAGGAAAAGATTAAAGAGGCAAGAATCTATCATTTTCAGGGCTGAAGGGGTGTGGAATGAACAAGAACTAGACTTTGGTTTTGATAAAGCTGGGTCGGCCCAGGGGTTTAAGGGACACTGTCATGCTTGAAAGCAAATTTAGATTCTCAGTAAACTTTGAGAAACTGTGAGCATCAGGCAGCATTTCTAGAATAATCACTGAGGATGCCAGAGGTGCCTTCAAGATGTGCTGTAGAGCAGAATCTTTGAAACCAAGGGGGATGAGGGAAAAGGGGGCTTCATAGAGAATTCTTTTTCCCTTTTTCCTTTGGTTGTGAGGTGGGTTGTTTTTTTTTTTTTGGCTAAAGCTGTAACTCATCAGAGCAGCCATTTAGATGTCACTTGTCTAAAAGCCCTGTGATCACTTATGTGAATCAGAAAAAGTAGTAACTGAGTATATAGCTAATCTATCCCAAATTGCCTGACTGAAGTACAGCGTCCCCACTGCATCGCAAAATCATTTGCTGCTAGGACTGTAGAGGTGAGAAAAATTTGTTGAGAATTTTGGTGTCTTTTTGAACTGAATGGCAGAGGGTAGTGAATGACTGAGGGTCCTCCAGGTCCCTTGTCACTGTGATGCTAAGGGAAGTCTTGCTTTGCCCCTGTGCGCACGCAGGAAATGAATGAGGACCACAGCACGCCCAAGAAAGAGAAGCAAGAAAGAATATCCAAACATAAAGAGAACCTGCAGCACACACAGGCTGAAGAGGAGGCCCATCTTCTCAGCCAGCAGAGACTCTACTACGACAAAAACTGCCGTTTCTTCAAGAGAAAAACGATGATCAAGAAGCACGAGATGGAGCAGCAGAACATTCGGGAGGTACGGCACCCTTCGTGTCCTTTCCCAAGCACTGTTCCTTAATTGCTCAAGCTTCATGTCTGGAAAAGTTAGATGGGTTAGAACTCGAACTTGGCGTTAGAGCTTTGTGTTTCCCGTTGCTGAACAGAATTGAGAAAAACGCGGGAAAGGTATTTTGGGGAATAGTTTTCCCCATGGATGTGGCTGCTTTTATTCATCGAGGGGGCAGCATTGTTGACTCACAGACAGAAACATTACATGGGCCACCCATTCCGGGTCAGGTGCTTTTGTCTGAGCCCCTGGGTGTTAGATTTTGGGGAGTCCTGTTGGGCTCCTTTCAGAGCACAGGGTGGTCCGTGCCATGTTGAGTGCTAGGGCCACCTGTGGGACAGCTGGGACGTGGCTGAGAGGGCATCACGTGAGGATGAAATATGTGTAATTAATCTTAAAAGAACAGTATTAAGGTCACAGAATGAATTATTATAAATGTAAGAAACAAAAAATTCAGTGCTCTCTTATGTCTGCATTCTGGTGGTCCCCAAATAATCAGATGTTGCTTTTCCATTAGGCTCCATTCACATTAGTGCACAGAATGGGTGATGCTTCGTTAGTGAGAAGCTATTTAACAGCTTGCCTTTCCTCCTCACTTACTAACCCTGCCCTGTGGTCAAACACCACTTTGGGGAAAGAACTATTACTTTTACATTTTTCTGTGATCATCATTATAGCATCTGAATTCTTCAGGAATGTTAATCTCGGATAAAGACTATCAGATGAGAAGTTATTTCAGTAAAGGCTGAGAGTGAGTGCTCAAAAACTTCTTAGTCCACAAAAATGTACTTAGTCCACTACCGTCAAATTTTGCAGCATATTTAACTTTCCCCTGTATTTTACCTGCTTGGGAGCTTTGCTTGACTCCAGATGTGCCTGAGGTGACTCGGGTGACATCAGACATCTCAGCTTGGGCACCCTGAAAATGAATGACACCGAAAAATCAGATTTGGGCACCCTTACCACAGCGTGTAAGCTGCGTGGCAGGGATGAGCCCAGAATTCAGTTGCCTAGCATGGGAATTTAACCAGGAAACACTCCTCTGAGCTCCTGGATTTAAGCTCTTAAGAGATTCCTAATTTTCAGAATGATGCAAGAGTTTATTTCCTGAAAGTAATGACCCTACTAACTAGTTAAGTGGGAAAGTGAGAGAAGTGGAAAGCCTCTAGTTCACACTGTGGGACCTGCAACGGGGACAAGGGAGGCTCTCCTGTCCTGTCCAGAGCACACCAGCAGATCTAATTTTTGATCTTGGCTGTCACAGCACAAGTTTTGCTTAAATGTAAATATGTACATCATCCTCAAGGCCAAGAACACGGGGACAACCCTGGCCCCATCTCCTTCCTCATCCTCCCAGCTTAAACCTCTCCCAGTGGCAGCAGCCAAAGGAGCTGAAGTGCCTGCTTGCAGGTGCTGATGTTGAGAATTACAACAGGATTGCAAGCAACAACTCAGAATAAATAGATTTTTGGGGTGTTTTTTTTGCTTCTGCTGCAGACACTTGTTCGAGTGAGTACCCAGCTGTCCCCCCCCCGTGCAGGGTAGCGTGTGTCGAGCGAGCAGCCCCCGCTGTGCCCATCTCAGCCACCAGTCTGTAAACTCTGCTGAGAGGCAGAAGTGGTCAACCTCGGTGGTGAAGGTCACCACGTCTCAGCAAGGAATCAGCTGGAATCGCTGTGGGGCTGAGCTGGATCCAGCTCCCTGCTCCACAGGTCGCTGCTGATACCTTGAGACAGAAATAGTCGTAATCAGGGAGAGCAGCCCCTGTCTTTCCCTTCCTTGGCTTTAACTCAGCAAAGGTTTTCCTGGACTGCAGGAACTCTTGTGTGCAGGTCGCAAAACTGTGAGAGGCTTGGGCTGTACCCTCGTTTTTTAAAAAAGTGCTGCTTCTGGGCCCAAAATCCACCTGTACCCAGTGGTAAACTAAATTCTTTTTCTTACCTGATGTGGTGTGTGGGAGCTGTTCAGCTGGGATTAGGGATGCGTGAGAAGCCTTATCTCCCCGAGTCTCAGGGTAATTAAAAACAGGCAAATAAGAGCCCCTGATTCTGTCAGTCACCCCAGCCCAGACCCACCCCCCAGGCTCTGAGTACCCCAGGATGTATTATTAAAAAGTGGAGTGATTCTAAACAGCCGGAGGGCTCGTGTGTGGTCCCAGTGCCACCTGCTGGAGATGCCCTGGGAGAGCCAGGAGCTGCCAGGGGAGCAGGTTACGGAGGGAGGGATGGATGGATGGATGGATGGATGGATGCCCCATGACACATGGAAGCCCTTGATGTGGCGAGTCCCGACCTCGCAAACTCCCTGCGGGTCTCAGGGGATCACTCCTCAGCTGTTGCTCCCCTCTCCTGCAGGAGTTGAACAAGAAGAGGACCCAGAAGGAAATGGAGCACGCCATGCTGATCCGGCACGACGAGTCCACGCGGGAGCTGGAGTACAGGCAGCTGCACACGCTGCAGAAGCTGCGAATGGACCTCATCCGGCTGCAGCACCAGACTGAGCTGGAGAACCAGCTGGAATACAACAAGCGGCGAGAGCGGGAGCTGCACAGGAAGCATTTCATGGAGCTCCGGCAGCAACCAAAGAACCTGAAGGTGCTGGGAGCTTTTTCCTTCCTCCTCTCCCACCCTCTGTCCTGCCGGGAAGGCTGCTCTGTGCTGGCAGCCCCCTCCACGCAGCAGAGCCACCGTTCTCCACCAGTGGATCCCTCTCTTTTGCGCTGGGCTGCTCTGGTATCAGGAAGTTGGAGGCTTTTGTAGCAAAGAGCTCACTGAGGATTATTTTTTTTAAGTGCTGTGCTAATTGAGGCTGCTGGGTAAAATTAGGCTAGTCCTTAACGAAGTATTACAGAACTTGCTTCTGATGAGCCCTGCGTTCTTCAGGCCCTTGCTGGTGTTGGCCTATAAGCCTGGATGCAGAAAAGGGGTTGGGTGGTGTGTTCTCACTGTCAAAGTCAACAGAGAGAGGGAACGTGGGTGTGCTGAGCCCCGAGCTCTGTCCTGGGTGGCCACAGGTTGGTTAGAAGCCTCTGAGCCATGGGGGCTTTCTGTTCCTCCTCTGAATGTCCCAAAAGGCACGTTGCTTTTAGGCTAGTGCTCAGGCCTGCAGTCTCCGTGTAGCATGTGGTTGAGGCGGGGGGAGGCAGGAGAATAGGAGGCCTTGGAAAAGCAAACAGTTTTTTTGGGAGGCAGGAGGCAGGGTGATGGGCTGGGCGAGCTGCAGGAAGCAGGGGCAGGAGGGGGAAACAGTGAGGAGGGCTTGGTGGATGGTGTTGCTTGCTCAGGCCTATGGTGAGTGCTGAGCAGGGCCTGAAGTGATGCTGGCCATTATTTTGGAGTGCAGGGGAGCTGTGCTTGTCCTCACCAACCCACCCAGTTGGATTTACTTTAACCTCTTCGTTCCCAAAGCTCCTTGTCCTCTTCACGTGGTTCCTTCCTTGGCAGGCTATGGAAATGCAGATCAAAAAGCAGTTCCAGGACACATGCAAAGTGCAAACTAAGCAGTACAAAGCACTGAAGAATCACCAGCTGGAAGTAACTCCAAAGAGTGAGCACAAGACAATTTTGAAGAGTCTGAAGGACGAGCAGACGAGGAAGCTCGCCATCCTGGCAGAGCAGTATGAGCAGAGCATCAACGAGATGATGGCCTCGCAAGCGGTAGGTGCAGCGTGGGGCACCTCCTGCCCTTGGGCAGGGGGGGGTCCTTCACTGAGGAGAGGTGCTGTGGGACCATCGGTCCTTGCAGTGCACCAGGTTCCTCCTGTCCTACCTGCTGGATGGGGAGGGACCTGGAGCACTGTGTCCAGCTTTGGAGTCCCCGATATGGGAGCCTGGAGCTCCTCTGCTGTGAGGACAGGCTGAGTTGGGGGAGCCTGGAGAATGACAGAATGATAGGGTGTTGAAAGGGACCTCTGGAGATCATCTAGTCCAATCCTCCCTGCCAACGCGGGTCCACCCAGAGCAGGATGCACAGGAACATGTCCAGGAGGGCTTTGGTCTCCAGAGATGGAAACTCCACCACCTCTCTGGTCAGCCTGTTCCAGGGCTCTGCCACCCTAAAAGTGAAGAAGTTCCTCCTCGTGTTGAAATGGAACTTCCTATGTTCAACTTTGTGCCCCTTACCTCTTGTCCTGTCATTGGGCACCACTGAAAAAAGACTGGCCCCACCCTTTGACACCCACCCTCTAAGTTTTCAGAACTTAAAGGTCAGATCCCCCTCTCAGCCTTCTCTTCTCCAGACTAAAAAGACCCTCAGCCTTTCCTCCAAAGAGAGATGCTCCAGGGAGATCTTAGAGCCCCTTCCAGTCCCTCGAGGAGGGGGAAAGCTGGGGAGGGACTCTGGATCAGGGAGGGGAGCCACAGGAGGAGGAGGA
>BJBW01001308.1:1492-11699 GCA_004320125.1 Scolopax mira
GGCTGTTTAGATACAGTGCTAAGGGACGTGGTGTAGGGGATGACTTTGTAGAGTAGGGTAGATGGTTGGACTCGATGATCCCAAGGGTCTCTTCCAACCTAGACAATTCTATGATTCTATGAAACAAAGCCCTGTCAGTCTTTTTGGAGGGGAAGAGGTAGCTCCAGGAAAGGAAAGCAAACACCAGAGGTGCTGGTTGGCAAGTTATGACAGATTCCAGCAGGCTTTCCCCTTTCAAATCACAGGGTGGGCAGGGTTCTTGTAAGCACTCTGTGATCTGAGCACAGACCCTGCTCCTGTTGCTGCCTGGAAAGCTCCCTTTGCGTGACTGAAGTGCTGCTAGGCCTAAGGAAAGCAACGGGCATTGCATCACGAGCAACCAGCGTTTATCTTTTGAAGGAGATGAGGTGATACTGGCTTATCTGGAAACCCTGAGGAGCCAGATAGGATTCCCTGTAGCAGGCAGTAGCTGCTAGATGGTTTGTTATCTGCCAGCACCTTCTGTGACAGCCAGATGTGTTCCTCTGCTCCTCTCTTTGTCTCCTGGAAGGAGCAGCGCTTCCCTGGTGAGGAGTTATCCATCCAGTTGGCATGTTGTTGATAAAAAAGCCTCGCTTGCCAACTTTTTGTGTTTTGTTTTTTTTAGTTCTACAGCTGGCTTATCTGAAGTGTTGCCTGGGGATTTCTCTGTAGCTGATATGACCTGGGGCCACCCCTCAGGTCTCCCACATGGGCTGGCAGTCAGCACACATGATGTTCCAGCCTGGTTTGCTTCAGCGATCGGGCTGTTTCCTTGGCCCCAAGAGGGAGTAGGATGGGATCTCTCCTCTCTGTAGCCTTCCCTCATCTTTCTTGCCTGTCAGAGATGAGCTTTGCTGGAATGCAATCCAAATTAGTAGTAGCCCTGTGGATCTGGCTGTGTCCAGCTGCACAGACAGATTGAGGCTGTGGGCCCCCTAATGACTCTCAGAGTGGGAAAGCACTTCTGTGCAGCAAAAGGAGGAGAAGGGATAAGGAAAGACAGAGCTGAACCTCTTGGCTTCTCTTGCAGACTTGTGTCATCCGGGCATGGGATCTGAGCAAACCTCTGCTCTTCTGCCCAGCTATGAACACGGCCATGTGGGAGCATCCCATCACAGCTCGGCAGGTGGAGCAGCTGAAAGGCTTTGGCTACACAGAGATCCCCTGTGTGGTGAAGAAATTAGTGTGTGGAGATGAAGGTCGGTCCTTTTTGCATGTCTTCTGACTGGTTCCCTGCACGAGTCCTGCTCTTATCCCAAAGGGATGTGCATTCTTTTGCTGTGTGGCCTTCAAGATATGTTGAACCGTGGGGAGAAGGTGCTCACTGCCAGGGTTTATCCAAACAAACTGGAGCTTTGCCCTGTGCTTGCTGAGCTCTATTATTCCTGTTCATTAATTTTTAAGTAGCTATCCGAGTCTCTTTCAAATGAGCTGTTAGATAGGCCTGATATTCAAAAGAAATACTCATTCAAGAAGAAAGTAGATCAAAGAGAAAGGAGGGCTTTGCGGTGAGCGCTATCAGCCTGGGATTTGGGTGTCCTGACCTTGCCCTCTGCTGTGACCGTGGGCTGTTTTTATCGTGCCCTAGTTCCTCATCTCTAACATAGGGATAATATCTCAGCCCCGAGAGCAGAGAGTGAGAATAAGCACTTTGTAGCCATGGCTGAGGGTGTAGGTGGATGTACATTTGCCATTTGTTGTTGTTTGTTGCCTGGGTTACTTTTCAGCTTCCCAATCGTGTTTTGATTTGGGGTTTTGACATCAGACTTTCCTGTGAAGAGAAGGAAGCGGGTCAGGAAAGTCACCACTCTCAGTTTCAAAACTTAACTTCCAGTGCTAAGAAATACTATTAAAATGGTCTCACTTCTATTTTAGGAGCTGCTTTAAATGGAGGTATTTTGCCTTCTGGGAAGTTTTTAGAAGGTTTTTCGTGCAAGCAATTTGGAAAAATGGATTTCCTTTTTTATCAACATTTTCTTGTTGATAAATTGTCTGTAAAGTGTCACCCAGTTGTAGCCATAACAGCACAGTACTACGTTCACACTTGGGTTTAACAACCTCTAGCAGGATGTTTTAACTGCTCTGGCAGGTTGTCCAATAAACAGTCAAAGAGAGGATGTTAAAATGTTCTTCAAATTCTAGAGCTGGCTACGTTTCTGAATTCTTAGGTAGAGGCAATGCTTCTAGAGAGTGGTTTTTTGGAGCTGAAGACTGAAATATTTACAGTTAGGTAAGTGTAGTCAAGTAACTCAGACGTCAGTTGAAATATCCTGGACAATTATGCTTCCTCTGGGATTTTAGATCTGATTACATCAAATTTCTTATGTACTTGTAATAATGTTAAGGGAAAACGCCCAAAAGAGCTCATTCTGTGTAGACATTTTGGCAGGAGTGGAAAGGCCATCTGGCATAGCTTCTTTGTCCTTTATTTCTCCCCTTTCATCTTTTTTCTTACATATATAGGATTTCTGTCCCTGTAGCAAGCAGCCAACTGTTGTGCTTGTCCTTGCAGGTTCCTGCACCTGAGCCAGAGCTTTGTTCTTGTCCTCCCAGTTCCACAGGCAGGGGATCTGAGGTGCCAAAGGGCCACGTGAGTTGAACTCACAAGTGCAAATGGAGTGGGATGGTGGACTTCCATGATTTCCACCTTCTGCTGCTCTGCCTTGCCCCATTCCTGGGGGTTGTTGCATGAGCCTCACGACAATAGGCATCTGAATTGCTGTGGTTTGTAGCTCAGAACGGCCAAGCAGACCAGTGTTAATTGGGAGTTACCTCATGACACCAGCAGTCATTTGGGAGCTGCTTTATATTCAGTTGAGCTGCCTCTACTGTGGGAGCAAAACACAGAAGAGAGGGATGGTCTGAGCAGCTGGGACAGCACTGGACACATCCAACTCAGCTCCATTTGTGTTTGTGAGTCAATTCACAACAAGGATTTCCTCTTGGCAAATGCCAGGATTTCCCTGGAGGAAAATGATGGCCAAGGCAGTTGTCATGGTTTAACCCATCCAGCAAGTAAGAGGCACACCAGCCTCTTACTCCCCCGCAGTGGGACAGGGGAGAAAGAATCAGAAGGGTAAAAGTGAGAAAACTCATGCGTTGAGACAAAGTTTAATAATTAGAATGAGTTACAATAACTAATAAAAAATTGTAATGAAAAGGAAAATAACGAAGAGAGAGAAATAGAACCCAGGAAAGGCAAGTGATGCAAATCACAAAATCACAGAATGCTGTGGGGTTGGAAGGGACCTCTGGAGATCATCTAGGCCACCCCCCTGCCAAAGCAGGTCCACCCAGAGCAGGTCCCACAAGAACGTGTCCAGGTGGGTTTGGAATGACTCCAGAGACTCCACCACCTCCTTGGGCAGCCTCTGCCAGGGCTTCCAGAACTTCTTTCCTCCTCACAGGAAATAAGTTCCTCCTCATTTTTAGGTGGAACTTCTTATGTTCAAGTTTGTGCCCATTTCCTCTTGTCCTGTCCCTGGGCACCACTGAGAAAAGACTGGCCCCATCCTCCTGACACCCACCCTTTAAATATTTCTAGGTGTTGATCAGATCCCCCCTCAGCCTGCTCTTCTCCAGACTGAAAAGACCCAAGTCCCTCAGCCTCTCCTCATAAGGGAGATGCTCCAGGCCCCTCATCATCTTTGTATCCCTCTGGTGTCCCCTCTCCAGTAGTTCCTCTCCTCCTTGAACTGGGCAGCCCAGAACTGGACCCAGTGCTCCAGATGGGCCTCCCCAGAGCAGAGCAGAGGGGTAGGATGACCTCCCTCCACCTGCTGGCCACACTCTTCCTGATGCCCCCCAAGATGCCATTGGCCTTCTTGGCCACAAGGGCCCATTGCTGGCTCATGGGCATCCTGTTCCCCACCAGGGCTCCCAGGTTTTTCTCCTCAGAGCTGCTCTCCAGCAGGTCACCTCCAACCTGTCCTGGTGCAGGGGATTATTTCTCTCCAGGTGCAGCACCCTATGCCCTCGTTGAATACAAATGCTCACCATGAACTGACTGATGCACCAAAGCAGCAGCCCCCCTGCCAACCTCCCCCCAAGTTTTGGTGCTAAGCACAACATCATGTGGCATGGGATGGCCCTTTGGGCAATTGGGGTCATCTGGCCCATCTCTGTCCCCTCCCAACTCCTTGTGCACCCCCAGCCCACTCGCTGGTGGGGGGTGTGAGGAGCAGAAAAGGCCCTGACGCTGTGTGAGCCCTGCTCAGCTATAACTGAAACATCCCTGGGTTGTCAACACTGTTTCTAGCACCAACCCGAAACCCAGCCCCATGCTAGCTACTGTGAAGAAAATTCACTTTATCCCTGTCAAAACCAGTGCAGCAGCAAGGGCCTCCATGTCTCTGAAGACCCAAACAATCACCACCATGGACTTTTTCTTCTCCTCCCCTCTTTTTTTTTTTTTTTTCCTTCAGGCCTTTCACCCCAAGGCCTCTTCTCCCACAGTAATTTTCAGTTTTGTGGGTTTCATCCACAAAGGGGTTTGCGTGGCTTCCACCCAAGCAGCAAGTAGCAAAATCTCACACATCTGGTGCAGAAGAAAAGAAGAGTCAGTTTGCACCAGTTTTGTCTGTTGACGCTGTGGTTTGTCTTGCCATAAAAAAAGATTTATCTTCTTCCCCTCATGTGGCTGGGCTCACCTGAAATGGGCCAGATCCTGAGTTTCTGCATTACAAGCTTCACCTGATTGATTTTTCTTCCATAGTAAATGGAATTTTTGGTGTAGAGTCTGGGGCAAAAGAGAGTTAAAATTAAAAATTAAATAGAGTTGACGATTAACATGTTTCCTTGATTGGATAGTTAAAGGTAAGCTACAGGCTGTTGGCTTTGTTGATATCCATATGCCACGATATAAAGAGAGCCTTGAGAGGTGTTGTACCACACATGAGGGACCTGCAGCAATTTACCTTTGGAAAAAATGTTTCCAAACCGCTAATATCTTCTTCGGCCTCATCTGGATTTCTAGAGCGTGGCACGCTGGAAGATTTCTGCCTGTAGGCACGAGCAGGGCTGTGAAACAGTTGACTTAACAAGATTTTGCTCTGCTAAACCTAAAAATCCAGCTGTGAATTGCCAAAGCTGTTGAGGAAGCAGGAAATGCTCTTGAAGGGTATAGTTCTGCCAAACTGTGAAGGGGAATTTCTCCTCTGGAGCAGGACCTGTCGGCTGCAGCTCCTCTCCTCAAGGTTAGGAGATCAGAAGGGCCCAAATCTCCTGGGATTTACAGGGCTGAAAAAGGCATAGTGGAGAATGGGTCTTAATTTGCAGGGAAACCCTATTTTCTTCACCTTCCAAAAGAGTCATTCTTCATCACAAATCCTGGTAGATCCAGTTACACCTTCTGTTCTCAGCTCGGGTGGCTTATCTGTCCTGGAAAACTTGGAGTCAGGGTGGTCTGTCCCCTTCCCCTCCATCTCTTGCCTGTCCCTTGGACTCTGCTGGTTTCACTGTTGATCTGTGGATCAACAGCTGTGGAAGCAGAGCAGAAAAAAAAAAGAGAACAAAGGCCTAGAGAACTAATTTCTGATGACAAATAAGGCACATACTTTAAATTATTTGAGCAATCAGCCAGCAGGACAAAGTTCATTAGAGACTCCTTTTTTTCAATCTTCCAATGGAGACTGGTGGAAGAAGGATCTTTCCTCAGCTCCAAGCAAGTTCCAGGAGTGAATGGGCTGAGTTCTGAGCGCTGAGTACACGAGGTTGGACGAGATGGTTTAATGGTCTCTTGGCCTTAAAATTCTGAACGTCAGTTTAAAAAGTATTTCAGAGGGAAGCGACGGCAGAGAGAGCGCAGATGAGATGCTCATCGTTCATTAGATGTTCATCTAACCAGGCCAAAAGGAAAAGCTTTCACATTTTGTTCTGTCCGGTGCTGAGTCTTCTCCAAGAACCCCTCCCAAGATTTGAGCTGGTGCCAGTCCAGGATGGCTTTCTCTGAACTGGGTCTAACCGCAGAGTCACCTGAATGGTATGAATTTGGGAAGGCTTTTTTTTTATAAGCAAAGGCCATTTCACAAAGACACTGAACACACACACACACTGTTTATGCTGGAGAAAGGAGGTAAAATAGGCTATTTTGCTACCCACACATTTTTTGGGGGCACTTTTGCACACTTGCCCCCAGGGTGGGGTGAGCTAAGATAGTAACTCCCTGTGTGGTCAAGGAGTAGGTGCAGCCACCTCTGGAGATGATTCAGAACGTGAGGTGCTTATTAAGGTCCTATGAGTTGCCTTTTGAGGTTTTATGCCTCTCTCCATTGACTGAGGAGCTTGTGTTCCTGCTCAGACTGCTGAGTTACCAGCCAAACTAAGCCAGTGTGAATGCTCTTCTTGCTCTCCTCCCCTGATGGCCTTCAACGGTGCCACAAAACCCCCACAGAACTAGGTGGACCAAGCAGATTCTCTGGTCTCCCCCCTTGCTTTGTGTTGGGCAAGGCCTAAGGAAACATGTGGTGGGGGTACTTGGTGAGCTTTGCTGGACCATGCCACCATTGTGCATTCAATTTTCTGCAGCAGCACGGCGTGTGGAGAAGTGAGAAGATAGAAGAGGGGATGCATTTGCCTTGTGCCATCTCTGGTGGGACCTCAATTTCACCACGTGGCTTTGTTCTAACCCTGCAGGTCGAGGTGCCATGGCAGAAGTGTGGACCATTGTGGAGAGAGTGAAAAGGATCCTTGAAGAACAGGGCTTGCCGACAGGGAGCTGATGGGTTTGGCACATATTTGGTTGCCTCCTTGAAGATAAAACCAACAGGAAGCTGAGAGGAGATGGCATGCAGACCTGCAGCGTGCTCTTCAACCGAAGGACTCAACAAACGGTTGTCTCCCAGCTGGTGCCAAACTGAAATGTGGTACTTCACTGCAGGCTTTCAGAAACCAAAGCCAACAAGGTACTTCTTTAGTGTGGGAAAACTCTGTGGTATCTCACAGAGAGGGGGGAACGCTCCACGAGGCCACTTAGTGTTTCACACACCCTCCTTTTTGAGGAGGCCACAGAAGGAATTTCCAGTGGGGGTCATGTCCAGCAGTTCCCCCAGAGGCTTCTGGAGATGAGAGTACTCTGCAAGTTCTGGTGACGGGGACAATGCCAGCCCCTTCTAGCCTTGTTGGTGTGGGGACATCCTCATCTCCAAAACCTCATCTGTGTCCATGCTGGCTTCACCTTTCCAGCAGGAGTCACTGTCCAAGAAGTATTTCCCCTCCAGGAACTTAATAAAAAAGAGCTTGTAATTCTGCCCCTGAAGAATTGCCTCTTGTAGCTGCTCTGGGGGAGGATTTGTTCCTAACATTGTTGCTAAATTGGTGTCTCTGCATGCTGTTTTTATCAGAGTTGTGGAAAAAAAGGACTGAAAAATGCTTAGCCTTTGCCCTTTTGTATCTGTTGACCGGACCGGGGTGCAGACATCAACTGTGAACCAACATGACACCTGCCCCATCTGGGTGTTCCAGGCCCTTGTGGAAAGCCCCAGCTGGGTGTTTCCCAAAGGAGTGAAGTCAAACTTTGCCTGTGATGGTCCTTTTCAGCTTGAAAATTAACCCGCTGGCATCAAAAAAATTGGGAAATCCTGTGACCCGCCGTGGGCCAGAGCAGCCAGGGCTCCCCCAGTCCAGCCTTGCCTTGGAAACGTGATCTCGCTCTGGAGGGGAATGGGAACAAACTGGGGATGTGGAACATGTTGCTGTAGAAGAGAGATACTGAGCCAGGGAGTTTGTTTTTAACTAGATCCACTCAAATTTAAGGCCTTCGGTACAGAATGTGCATCCTGCCTATGGGGACAACCTTCAGACTGCTACGCAGGAGGGAAGAGGTTATCGGGGTATGTTTGCTTTCCTTATCTCTTCCACACAAATAAAAACCTCTGAACTTTCCCACTTTTGGCTTTTCCACTGCCAGAGGTGCTGGGGATTCAGCAGGAATGGAGTCAGAAGGAGCCTCGTGCAGGGCCGTGGTGGGACTGTGGTCATGAACTTTGCCATGAAGCCATTGAGGTGTGACCTGCATCCATTTGCTCACGCTGCTCAGGGCATCTTCCTTTAGGCTTGTGGAAGGCAGTAAAAAGGGATGTTTGGTTTCCATGAGTTTTGTTTTTTTTTTTTTTTCTCCTCCTACTTCCAGAGAAATACGTGTTCTGGCAGTTGGACCTTGGGGCTCTCCCTTTGGCTCCCCCGTGGGTGTCTTGTGTGGTCGCCATTGCTTATCCTTCCTCCTAAATTCCTGACTTGGCAACGCAGACAATCAGATAAGGTTCCTCATACCAGGTCAAAACACCTTGATAAGGACACCTTCCTCACCTGCTCTCCTGTTAATGAATCTTAAGCTGCTCCAGAAGCATTGGCAGGTACCGTGTGCCTTCTCCTGGTACCAGAGAGTGGGTGAGGAAGTGTCCAGCGTGCACTATGGAGAGAACTCAATAGAAAGGTGGGAACGTGGCCTTTCTACATCCAAAATTTACACTGGGTGGCCTGATGGTGCCCAGATCTGGTGGTGGCAATCAGAGCACCTGTGGGCTAATTGGAAAGAAGCTGCTAAATTTGCCTCTCGGCCTTGTTGAGAGGCTTAAATTAAAGCTTGTGAGGAATTTACAGAAAAGAAAAGAAACCAACCAAACAAAACAGAGGGAGAATTCTTTGTCCTGCAAATATTTAGGGCAGCAGTAGAAACATCTGGCTGAGCAGAGCCTGGGAGAATGAGGGGAGTGCTTCATAGTGGCTGAAAATCCCAAAAACCAAAGAAAACTCCTTCGTAGAGGACACCCCTCCCAGTCTGTCTCATCTCTGCTATGGAAACAGGTACTAATTGTGCTGCTAAATGATCCTCTGCCTAATTGCTGTGATTTCTAATTGGAGGCAGGTCGTGATAGTGCTCAGGGTTGGGATAAAACCTTTGCCCAAACCACCTTTCCTTCAGGGCCAAGAGAAGGAACAGTGAAGTTGCTTTCCAGGCTGAAGCAAGAGGGGGTTCCAGCCCTGTGTCCCCACCCACGGCTCTGCTGCCTGCACCCTCTGGAAAAGCAGCAGGAGGAGAAGTTGGGGGAAGCCCTCACGGCACCATCCGGATCTAGGAGGGGACTCGGGGACAACTCTGCTGGGAGTGGAGGCTGAGTTGGGGGGCTTCAGCCTGGAGAAGAGAAGGCTCCAGGGAGACCTTTGAGCCCCTTCCAGTTCCTCAAGGGGCTCCAGGGAAGTTGGGGAGGGACTCTTGGTCAGGGAGGGGAACCGTAGGATGAGGTGGAACGGTTTTCCACTGAAAGAGGGAAGATTTAGACTAGATGTAAGGAATTTATTTTTATGTTGAGGGTGGTGAGACCCTGGCCCAGGTTGCCCAGAGAAGCTGTGGCTGCCCCATCCCTGGAGAGGTTCAAGGCCAAGTTGGATGAAGCTTTGAGCAACCTGGTCTGGTTGAAGATGTCCCTGCCTATGGCAGGGGGGTGGGACTAGATGACCTTTTAAGTTCCCTTCCCACCCAAACCATTCTCTGATTCTTTTTAAACCCCCTGCTGATTTTTTTTGTTTCACTTTCCTGTGAAACTCTGATGACCAAGGCAGCACCACCACCACCACCCACCCCCCCTCCGAAACCTGCTGTACTGCAGTTTCATTTATGCTGCTTAAAACTGTTTCAGCACGGGCTCAGGAGAGATAAAGAGCTGAGACAAAAGCTCAGCTAAGGCAGCACCCTCCCCTCCTGCACTGAGACCCAGCCTGGCCTGGGCTGGGATGTGACCCTGAGCATCCATTTCTCCGGCTGCTTCCCCCTCGTCCCTAATTTGATGTGTGATCCCTTTGCTGGAGATCCCCTTCCTGGGGCAGAGGAGGAGGAGGAGGAGGGAGATGCACGTGGTGTTGTTTTGCATCCACATGGTCTAGCTCCCCAGATGTCAAGTCCCTCTGCTGTCACTTGGAGTGGGAGGTGCATCATCCAAATCCCAAACTAACCTCATCCCACCCTAGCTCCATCCCACTGTGGCCCCATCCCACCCTGGCCCATCCCATCCCAACCTCATCCTACTCCAGCTCCATCCCAACCTTATCCTACCCCCAGCTCCATCCCACCCTGGACCTATCCCATCCCAACTTCATCCTACTAGAACTCCATCCCAACCTCATTCTACCCCAGCTCCATCTCACCCTGGCGCCATCCCAACCTTATCCTACCCCCAGCTCCATCCCACCC
>BJBW01001309.1:0-144214 GCA_004320125.1 Scolopax mira
CTGAGAAGAGACCAGCCCCATCCTCCTGACACCCTCCCTTTAAGCATTTGTAAGCATTGATGAGAAATGACTACTTAAGCTTTGGCAGCAGAAAATGGGACAGGAGCACACATCCAAGATAGAGGACAATGTTCAGGCTACAGAGGACAATACTCTTCCTTCTACTCTTGGACTAGCATAGAAACCTCAGTCTCATCACAAATCCTGTCCCTAGCACTTTCTCTGAAATTACACCACCCTGAGGTGCTTTGACTCTAGGAACTTTCATCTTGTGCCCCATTCTGAACTTGCTTTAGCCTCTGCCTTGTTAGTCTAAATTAGCTAGGAGGAGAGTAAACACAGAGAGAGTGTGTGTACAAGGGACAAAAGACATTTGAGGAATAAAACTAGCAACAAACTAACTTCTTTCTTTAATCTTGTTTAGTACTACAGCTCTAAAGAACTCTAAAGATGATTCTTCAAGGCATTGAAGAGAAGGTGGTCCTATGGAAACAACTACTGCACAAGATGAGGTAGCACACAAGATCTGGGATGATGTGATATGTAAAAGACAGCAATGAAGAAACCACAGAGACATAGCAGCAGGGAGAAACAATCAGCAGAAGGCCAGGGTTGCCCATCCTGCATTATCAGAAGTTGTAAAAGCAGTTTCATTCAAATAATGAAATTGACCAAAAACTTCATGTGCTTTGGGGCACTGCTTTAAAAAACAGATTTTGGCTCATACCCTAATCCCAAATGTGTAAAGAACAGATGTGTACTGAGTATGTCCAGCCTGCAAGTTAGACCCCAGCTTTGCTTTAAGTAAAATTTGCAAACTGCTTTTAATCACTACTGGAAACAGATGAGGCTGTCATTTAAATGGAAGAAGGGTACAGCTCAGAAGATACTGCAACAGGAGACATGGCAATTCAAACTGTGTTGGTGAGGAAAGAAGGAAGTATCCCACAGTTGCTGTTAAATCAGTAAAGTAACCCTTTCCCAAAGAGACAGTGCTCTGGTGAGGATTTGAGAAACAGCCCAAGCCTTCTGGAGGGGGGTTAAAGCAGAAAACAGAAGCTGACGAAGTGAAAAGAGCATTTCATAAAGAAAAGTAATAGTAAATGTGATAATGGCTTTAGCAGAACTGTTTGAGAAGATTAAGGAAGACATAGCTGATGCAAAAGCCACAAAGACATTACATCTCTTAAGATGCCAGCAAGACATGAATACCACTAGTTGCAGGGAAAGAATATGCAAGACAAACAGGACAAAGACAGACATGCAGCAGCCTGATCACATGGAATAGAGTACACCCATATTCTTCAAAGTCTTTATGTAGGACCGGATACATTCCTGAGAATCTCCCCCCCCCCCCCCCCCCCCCCCCCCCCCCCCNNTACATTCCTGAGAACCCCCCCCCCCCCCCCCCATTGCCATTTTAACTCTATTCTTTCTGAACTCATTTGCCAGGATGCCTTGGCTTAACTCCTATACATTAATCTTGTGAGGCTGGACCTGTTTTCAATAGTTCCATACTCACAGCCTGGGATAAGCTCTTCCTTGCCATCTAAGGCACAAAAATCTCAAACCCTTATCAAAAAACCTTGACAACTGTGTCATTTATCCTACAGCCATGCCTTGCACACGAAGCTTCCTACTGCAAATCAATCCTCTGAACTCACACTAAGTTCTTTGGAAAGGACCTTGTTTCTTTACTTGACATCATCAATTATCCTTCCCAGTCATGCAGTGATGTCTGGGTCAATGAGGCTGCACCACCCACAATGTCAAGAATTTGCATGAAGTAAGAGGATGGGAAACAAACTCAAGATGAGGCTATCTGTATTTTGCTCTTCTACAACATACCATTATCAATAGTGTTAAGATACTAACCTGTACACAATTAACAATTTAACTTAAAAAACCCAACAAAATCAAGCACCCAGTTGTCTAAAGCTGTCTGCTAGAAGAGACTTATACAGCATTCTCAGCTTCTTAATTGAGAAATCATGAATAAGCCCCTACAGTCACAGCATCAGCTTTAAAACAATGATATAGACAGCTGTAATATTTGGCTCTTTTTATTTGCTCCCTGCTATCAAGTTATTCCACACAGAGCCATCAGGGCAAGGAGTTTATTTAAAGAAAAAAGGAAAAAGAATAACCTAGTAACGGCCAGAAATGTTTAGTCTAGACCTCTTGCCAGCATCACAAAACCCCTTCTTATTTTAACATGACAAATTTGATTCTTCCTGAAAGTGGTTAACTTAAATTGGTTGTGGTAAAACAGAGTCACTCTGACAGTTTAGAAACTAATCAGGATTAACTACAGAGGCAGAAAAAGCATTTCTCAGCATACACTGCTTTGTACCAAGAGCTGAAAGGAACTGCCCAGGCTCTATGCTGGGAACCCCCAACCTGTGTAGCTCTGTCTAACGAGCCTCCACTGCCATCATCTGGTACAACTCATACCCGGTAGAACGACACACCAAACACCACTCACAACCAGGAGAAAACATGTGCAAAAGAGCAGGGCAGAAAGATATATACTGAGTCACAGGAAGGTTTGGAGACTTCCACCCTCCTCTCACAGAGGTCTTGTTTTAGGGCTAAATGTTCTGAAATTAACACATCTTCAATAACAATCAGAGAAATCAAACAATGCCCCACCTGGGTGCACAAAAACAATTCTCAATCTAAAAGTTACTTGAAATTTAGAGTTGCCAGACTTCACACAGATCAGGAAACCTGTAAGGGTTTTGGTATTCAACAGCCATTCACATTCTCACCCCATTGGTTTTATAATACTGGGTCACGCAATATGAAAAAGATGCCAGTGCAAGTTATTAATGGTTTTGCAGACATGCACTAACAACAATTAATAGAATCTGCCTTAAGTACCACTGTACCTAAATACATTTCATTGCTCCCATTCCCCCCCCCCCCCCCCGTCTTATCTTGATCATTCCTTTATGGTTTTCCATTACTGTGATTCTAAAACTTAACTCATCTGAACTGTTTCATGTATCCAGGTATTTGACTTTCACCTGAACAAGCAAGACCTCATGCAATACAGACAGTAATAAGAAAGAATAATTATAATAGCCTCTAAAGAGTCAACAACCAATATTAAGAGTTCTCCTAAACTTTCCTTCTCCTTGTGACAGGGAAATCTTATTTCAATGCACAATTCAACTCAGAGAAGCCTGCAGAAGTACGGGCAGTACAGCACCATGAAGTGATACTACTTCAGCATCTGATCATACAGGTCCTCATTCCCACTCCTTTCCCACCTATGAAGTGGTCCTGAGAGCAGGGAACTCTTACCAATGGTTGTTATTGCAGAGATGGAGAAGAAGAAAGACCCACTGAAGTCCCACCTGCCTAGGCTTGTGGTGTTTCCCTGGAGGATTATGCCACTCTTGTAGGCTTGGACGATACCCTGCAAAGAGACAATAATGTGAGATCCCACAAACCCCCTTGTGGCAAGTTCATGTGGCTCATATTTTCATTGCTAGCTGGTAGTCACAAGCTACAGCTTCTTTGAATAGCTGATATCCTGTGCATTAGAGACCAGAGAGTTGAGAAGTCAGTAAAACAAAAAGCTAGTAAGTTTCTTCTAAGAAATGAGCATCTACAGAATAAAAGAAAGTTGCACACGGTAGATCAAACAGGTAAAGGTGAAAAAGATTGGGAGGGCAAGACCTACCTACAGAAAGCCTAGCCAGATAGTTATTGAGACTGCCTTATGACATTCATTAGGAAAAGAAAGTGTTTCCAGATGGGATATTCTGATGCTAGAATACCCAAAGCAGAAAATATACATGTACATGAAAATTACATAGATCCCTTGCCTGTACTGGGGAGTAATGCATATGGTGTAAGGTTGGAGATGGAGACAATACAGTATGGCTAGTCTATTAGTATTGGGCACTATGTCCCCACATCAGGGCTATAAATATGAATAAATAGACTAAATTAGCATGATGTTTGATTCTGTTCAATCCATCTGGGAAAGACTCAGAAGTCACTATGCTGAAGTGCACAATGTTATGTCAAAATAAAATATCAGATGTCTTAACAGTGCCCATATCTGACCATCCCTTCTCATGCCAGTGGAGTTTATGGCATTGAACTGAATTTGTCTAAAATAACATTAATCACAGCACATACACTAAGCATTTCACACCCACTGACCAAGAATCCTTGAGAGTTGATTATCCTTCAACACAAAGCCTAGCCAAGAATAAATAAAATTGCCTCTTCTTGCAGGACTGGTATTTGCATTAGGGTTTGTCAGGTTGTATAGGATGCAGGCTCTGACCTTTTTCTGTTCTCCTTGATCTCTGACAATGCTTGACCTCAGGTTTAAGTAGTATAGGAAGTTCTGCAGACAATGCCCTAGTCAGGAATCATAGTCTCCATTAACATAAAATAACTCCAAAACTAAACCATATGGCAGGGGAGACAATGGAAATTTATGAAGTTGACCTGTATGTTTCTTCCTCCCCCCCCCCCCAAAATAGTGGTTACACTTGAAAAATAAAAAGCTCGTTATTCTCTCAACCTTTCCTTCCACAGCCTGTGACTTCTGCAGTTCTAAGTGGTTGGTCTTGAACTTCATATATACCTGCTGCAACAGCAACAGTCCAGCTCACAGATATTCTCAGCTTGATTAGAGACTCAAAAAATGTACACATGCACCGTATTTGTTGTCTGGTCTCCCATCTGATGCAAGCTCAGCAGTTGACAACGTTACACACAACAAGGTCTTACAGACAGAAGGACCAGAAAAAACTGTAAGATTGCAGCTGAACTGGCTCAAAGAAAAGGAAATTTCTCCACACAGAAAGCAGAACTAAGAAGCCTGCACAAGACATCATGTGAGAAGGAAGCAGCAGTAACCAAGTCACTAAGCATTTAATTTCACATCAATGCAACACTTTCGTTCTGCATAGTTGAGGACCAAGAGATTGAGCAGTTGTGGGCACCCATTCCAGCTTTGCAGTGATTTATAACAGTGCAGCATCTCAGAGCCCTTGTCTTAACTTTCTCTGAGGCTTTTGTCTTGAGTCTGTAGATAGGCTGAAGTATTTCCCCTAAAGGGAAGTGATCCTGCACTCACCTCAATAGGAAGGAATGTGCCATGTAACTATTAGTCACTGGCAAAGAGCAAGGATTGAGCTTGCAGCTGTTTTCTGGCATTGAAGCACTTAACATTTGCAGTAGGTCTTCAAAAGCCTTCAGCAGTAAGCCTCTGGATAAGCATTCCATGTTCCAATCTTATTACCAAACATCCAGATAACATCATTAACCATTAGGCCTACTGTGCCCCTGATAAAGTGACCACTGAGTACTCATGCAAATCAAAGTAATTTGAATAAACAGATACTCCCAGTAGAAATGTCAAGTTCATTACTGTTAGTAAGAAAAAGCTACTGATGCTATCCTTAAAGTAGGGCTTTGTAGAGGGTAGAGATAAAGATACAGGCTTTTGCTTTGCTTTTTAAGTAAAAAAAAAAAGTATTATATCTAGAATTAACTTCTGACACATAGCAACAACAATAAAAATTAAGACTGATAATTCTGAGAACAGTAGAACCAATGGAGCTTGCCTTTGTACAGACACACCCATAGAGGCAGATTCATGAAAGAAATCCACAGATAGCTACTAACACACAGAAAATACTTCTGGCACAGGAAGTCACTGGATTGCAAACTCCTGAGGGCTGAGAGAGCACTCATGAAGATATCATTGTGTAGTTGGCTTAATTTGTTCCTCTAGACTTCAACTTTTGGCTAGTGCTCTTTTGCACAGAAAAATTTTAAGTGGCTTACCGTTTTTCTTAAAACACAGGAAAACCCCAGCTAATAAACACTCTAATAAAACAGCTGAATTCTCCCTACTTTTCCCATTGAAGGTGCTCCAATGTCTCTGCTTCCAGTTTTCAAAAAAACAACCCTGAAGTACAGTTTGGCCTGTGGGTTCAAGATTTACTTAAGAAGAACAGAATCACACATAGTGGGTCACATCGGCTCGATTTCCTTAGCCTGCTTCAAGGAAGCAGAACCAGAAACATTTGTTTTGCTTCAAACTGATCTTGAGATCAAGTTCTAGGTATTTTCCTTTTTCTCTTAATTTGGCTAGCAATTTATACGATGTCAGCCCCAAAACCTGATGTGTTAAGAATTAGTAGATGTAGCATCTCAAATCCAGCGTTCAAAAGCAGGTATCTACCTGATCTAAAATCCCAGACAATACCACCAACTCCTCAAACACAACCAATCTTGAAATCACAGAGCTTCGGCTTGATATTTTAGGAACTTGAAAGGTCACATGCACCACTCAGAGTAGAAAGGAAACAGGTGGGTGGTTAAAATCATTAGCAAGAGGCAGAATTCAGTTCCATTTTGCTTTCTACTGACAGGAAAGCTACACAATATAAAAGTAATTTGACTTCACTGCACTCATTCCTCCCCCCAATGCTAATAATTTACAGCTCACAGCAACTATTACATTTCTAGCTGACAATGCTTATGTCATGTGAAACTGCAGATAAAAGTTTCTATGGAAACTATTAATTGCTATATGATTTATAAATTAGAATATTTCAGATTCTTAGTCCTTCATGAGTCAATGAAGCTTTATTTGCTGGCTGTCACATTTTCTCATCAGGTAGGCTATTTTATGTTTTGACAGCACCATGCAAAGCCTACTCTTGTGGTCAAATATTGTCATAGCTGGTAATTAAAAAAAAAAACACAAAACAAACCACCATGACTTCCATTTAAATTAGTCTGTTTAAATATAGATGTCTGTCCTATTACATTTGTGATAAAATATGCCTCAAAATAACCAAATTAGGCCTCCAGCTCAATTTTGGTCAACTGTAAACTCTGAAGTTTCACTTAAGAATATCATAAACAAAGTGTGCACTTTGCAAGCATTAATGTAAGATCATTATATCCCAGTGCAATCAAAGCTTAGCTTTGTCCTTTTGCTCAAGAACACCGGCAACTCCATGAGGAAGCTGTGGATTTTTGCTGATTCCCTTATCTAACATAACTCTGACTTATCATTTTAAGACAGCAATACCTGGTCTTTCCTTCTCTTTTACCATCAATTAGAAAAATTCTCATTCTTCCTGTAGAACCATCTAAACACAACATTGTCCCTGCTTTTTTTTTTAAATTAAAATAATAATTGTTTCAACCTGACTGCCTTTTAACCCTTCACAGCTCTGGAGCTGTATTGCCACAAGTGATTGATAATGAACATCTCATCTATCTATAGAGCTTTGAGCCAACAAACCCAATGTGTTTACAGACGTACTAGCAAAAATTAAACCACCTGATTGAATGACAATCTCAAAAGAGCCCTCTTTTTCCTATTGTCTAGTTTAAAAAAAACAACCAAAAAACAGAAGCACACATAAAAGGTGAGGTTGCTGATTCTACCAGGACACCCCCTTAAGTATCCAGAAACTTAATACAGACTCAGCCTACAGAGTTCAGTTCCCTCTTGACATCTGAGAGTTAGGTCTTTTTCTTCATTGCAAAAAGCAGGTTTATTCTTTTCTTTGCTGTGGAGTTGCTTTATGCTTCAGTCATACTCCTAAGTCTCTCATTTACCATGAGTGCTGTGTTATCAGTTCTAGGCAACTCCCAGCTTTCTCAGCTTACACATTTCCTCTCTTCTAAAAACCTCTTATCACCTGTGACGACTCCTTGAATTTATGGCTACAGCAGTTTCTGATCACCAAGTCCTTAGAACCAGCTACAAATTTCATCTGTCACCACTGCACTGAGTCACAGCTCCATGTGAAAAGGGTAAAGCTTTCCAAAAAGTCATTCACATGAGCAATAAGACTGCATGTGTGGACATGTAAACTGAGGCACTGCTTTCCTTGCAATTTGTCTTCAGAACACTACACTGCTCTTTTCTTCTATAATCTTTACAGCTAAAAAACCCCACACCGTTCTATGAATGACTAATCAAACCAATTCTAATCTACCTGCCCCCCATGAAAACAGCAAGATACAAATTGAAAAGGGGTAACGTGAAGCCCTGGAAGATTATGACCATGCCAAGGATCTCTGCAAGAGATTTTGAGCTTGAGAGTCAAATTCTTATTTCAGGAGGCAGGGGGGAACAAACCACTTTTTTCTGGAGCAGAGTATCATGGAAGGAGTCATAAATGACCCTTTTATAAAGCACAGCTCCAGCCACTGCCCTTGCCCCGTGCTTCTGAACTACGGCATTTTGGCCAGAGTTCACAGGAATCTTGAGATAACTAAGAAGCACTGTTTTTGCTTTCAAAGGTACATTTGAAAGCAGTTCTCGAGGTAGAAAGCATGCAAGTGGACTGGAAGAAGAAACTCTGTTCCCAAGTTTAGTTGAAATTTACATGTTCATATATATATATATAAACAAAATAAATCAAATTTTCCAGGGAGTACATGCCTTCCAGAAAACTGTTTGCTTCATTTCAGACACTTCCCGTCTTCCTCACCTTCACAATCTATCAATGGGGGAACGGAGGTGTGCAATGTTGGTGTATAAACACTAATTTACATCTCACAGAATATCAGATGTGAATCAGAAGAAAACAGTTAACATTAACCTTTGCATCAGATAAGGATAAAAGTAAATTGACTTCAAATTAATTAAAAAAAAGAGATTATGAATCACACCTTTCCCAGCCATGAGCTCTGATTCCCTGTTCTTGCATGAAGTGGAGGGGGTCAGTTGAATTCTGACCAAAAAAAGAGCAGACACAAGATGCATTATGAATTCAGCAGAACCCAGCTGTTTTCTTAGGTTCATGTCACTTGAATAACCTGAGACCTGATCAAATAACTGTTACCACCCTTGCCCTATTTGCTAATATAATTGGTAGTACTTCCTCTAAACTACATGAGTCTTGCCAGCAAAAGCACTTTTACTCTGTGGCTGGGCCTGCACTACAGTCTAGAATTTATCTAACCTTGCTCTTCAACAGAAAAGGAGCAAGAGGTGTAGTAAAGTACAGTGATGCTGCAACCAATGCTACTCTAAGCTATTAGTACTTTTTCTGAAAATTAACGTTTTATGTCAAGGAAGAACCTGCCACATGATTCAGGGGACAAAGCTTTGCTGAATTCCAATTGCTTCCCAAACACCAGTGACACAAGTTACTTGAGAGTTGGAGTGCAAAAGTAGTAATAGACCTACTAAAAAGAGCTGTCTATATAATTTACAGAACAGAGCACAGCAGGTAAAACTCAGAAGTTCTTTCTCTAGTAGTTATTTTTCTTTTACTGCATTTAAGAAGGATAGAATACCTTTAAGAGTAACCCACATCTTCAAACAACTGAGAAGAATTACTATTTCTCCTTTTAGAAGGCACCTCCCTCCTCAAGTCTTCAGATATCCACAGCTAATAGTGTGTTTCAAAGCTGCTCAGATTGAGACAGTTATTAATTAATTCTGCTTGCTATACTTCCTTACTTGTTACTTCCCACTAAGCCAGACCAGCTGATAATTTCATAATATCAAACATACCTATTTAGGCAGAAGCATATAAATATAATAGATGCTTTTGCTTCCTCACACCACCCCTCTTCTCTTTTTTAATGACAGGTACTATACACTACATTATTGACCAGAAGACCTAGGAATGAGTCAACTAACCAGAAAAAACAGTTCATCAGTAGGTCTCCTCCTCCCCTTATAGGAAGTCTAACATTAAACTGCACTAGTCTATTGCCTTACAGAATACTCTGTGACTACTGCCTTATACTATAAAGATTTTCTCTCGGACACCTTCTGGCAAAGACATACCATAACAGGATATTGTAAGCACAGAATGCACACTCTTGGTAAGTTACCCACCATTCTTTTAAATTAATAGGTCTGGAGAAGAATGAACCAGCTATAACTTCACAAAAGCAGTAGCATATTTTAAGAAGGAAATTGGAAAGAACAGTCACAGAGGGTGAGCCTGTGACAAGCCAGTGGATATTTTACTAAAGAGGGTTCTATACAGATGTCACTGCTCCACAATACCAAGGGCCAACACTGTTCCTTAAAGTTCCTTATCACTACAGGTGATTCCCGACACTGTATTTGCAGGGCTGTATTTCCTGACAGCTGGTACAAGTCTCTGCTGGTTCAATGTCAGTGCAAGACAAGGTATTGATGAGGATCTGTCAGTCACATGGGATCTCATTGCTCTTGTAAACATGAACTGAGGCCCTCTGTGTAGCTCTAGCTGTTGACTCTGGAGATAACAGTATCTAGATGCACCTGCAGGCTTTAGTTTACACCCTGCCCTTTAGATTTAGGTCCTTTTCACTGCACCTGAAGTCTTGATAGACAAAAAAATATATTTCATTTAGGTCAGTTTTCATTTTCTCCTTCCCAGTTTATGTAAGTAGCTGGGTTTAAATACATTATGTATCCACAATAATATAGAGTGGGTGAAATTTTATTCTAAATATATTTATATATAATAAATATAGAAAAGTTTATAACAGAGAAGCAAGGGTAGTATGAAAAGGATGTTGTGGCAACAGCCTAACAGAAAAGGCACTGTTCCAAGCCTGTCTGTATGAACAATCATCTGACAAAAGGGACATTGTAAAGTACAGCAGCTACAGCTACACTTGGTATAACTATTTCCTGCATCACTGACAATGATGCAGGAAAAGGAGTGAGTTTGGAGGACAGATAGGCTGAAGCACAGCTGAATATATTCACCTCTCACCAGTAAAACTGAGACACCTACACACTAGAAGCACACCATGCTGGGTAGCATGTCTAGGTGCCTACTGGCCCCCAAAAGTCAGAGAAGGTCTCAGCTCTAAGAGATATACCAGTACAGAGAGCACACTATGTGCAGCCTCACTCCCTGGATACTTCTCAAATCTGGAACCAACATGATTTTTGCCTGGACAGAGACTCTAACCTACTGTTTTCCACTGAGGAGAGCTAGCATTTTTTCACTGTACTGAAGCTACATCACTGGAAACATGATTTATCATTGCATCTATTTCCCTCTTCTGTGACTGTAACAACTTCCTTTGATGTTACCTCAAAACAAGCAATTCTGTGTCATAAATATCATTGCCATATTTATAATAAAAGCCAGGAATTACCCTTGAGGAACTGTTTTCTCTTGATGCTGTTCCCCACGATTAAGCCACCGAGTGTCTTATTCATAGCTAGTAAGGAAAGCCAATAAAAATCTTAATCTGTCTTCCCTATCTATGTACACACATGTTTAAACAAATAAGCATGCAGTTTGCTTATACACGAAGCTTTGCACACAGCACCCTCAGCTATTCGGAAAACGTGGGACTGTTCAGCTTCCTGGAGGTCTAGAGCCGGCTCATCCCATAAGGCAAAAAAAAAACCAACCCATCCCCAAAAACAGCTGTGGGAAGCAGGGATCCACCACTACATACATCACACACTTTTTAACACTTTCTCCTCTGCTGTTCAGTTTTTGTTACTCTGTTATTTCCATCTTCTTCTGTCTTCTTAATGAACTAGAAAAGTACATCTTCACTGGAAAGGCCCTGAGCCACAGAAATTACTCAATGAGAATTCACTGCTGCAGCTACCACAGTACTGTCTGCTTGCCTTTGCATTTTTCTCCTGACCATCCTCACACTTTGCTCTCCTGCTAGCTCCTCAAATCAGGACCTGGCTATTGCTCCCCACCTGTGCAAGGGCTGGATCAGGGGATTTCCACTCCCAGTTGGTAACTAGGAACTAATAAACAGATTATAAAATTATGTTTGTACATTGCTTAGCAAAGTGGGATTTCATTCCCTATTGGCCCCATACACTTAAACAGAGTTTAGAATTATCTAGGATGAAAGAGCTGTAAGAAAACAGTGAGGAATTGCCAGTAATGTTGAAGTAATTAAAATCTGCATGCTGTTTTATGTTTTCACAAACACTCTTTATAGGTTTTTCTTAATTAGCAAATAATCAGATGTGTATCTAGAATACAAATTTATTATCTGAAGAGAGACAGTGATGATACTGCCTGATAAACTGTAATTTACTGCAGTAACAGTTTGCTGCACAGCAAAACATCTCATTTTTTGAGCACACTGACAGTATCCATGCAATTGCCACAGGAAATTAGAAAAGCAATATTAAAGAAGCAATCCTGGGAATTATCTGTTTAATGTTTATTTATCACTGTGAAAGTTATTTTTAATAACACACAAAGCCAATCAAACTCAGACTATGGTTTGAGGTTTCTCAAAGCAGGAAGGCACGCATAGACACTCAAAATGAAACAAGATGTCTTTGGAACTTCCTCATCTAGGGCTTGCTCAGGTCTCAACTAAGTACTTGCACAGCATACTGTAACTGTCTGGTATTAAGGCGTTTGGGCACCTATCCTGTTCTCTCCACTACCAGGCAGTACTAAGAATTAGTAGAGGACACTCTACAGTAAACCAAACCATGAGAATGAAATTAGAAAGGCCTTTCTACCTACTCAGTTGCAATCATCATCTCTCCACTACTAGCATCTCCTTACTCTCATTCAATCATACTTCTCAGCCCCAGAGCAAGGGCAATGGCTAGTGCTCACTGCTCAGTGGACCAGTGCTGAATGAAATTCAGCTTAGAGCTGCCTTTATGAAGTGCCAGACTGGTCTTCTCTGGTGTATTTCTCACCTATCTCTGACTATTTATATTCCACAGCTAGCACAGTACACAGCACATCATATAAGCAACGAGCAAATATCACAGTAGCTTCCAAGGCCTCAAGTTTATATCATGTCTTCTATATACTACCAACTGCACAGAAAATTTACAAACTTACCACCAAGGAAGTTAAGGGATGAGAGCCTAACATAGGCTATCAACATAATTTTGTCTGCCAGAGTCTTGCTGAAACTCCTGACAAGATTATCTAATAGTTTCTGTGTTTTTCTCTCTGCCAAAAAACCCCACCACCTGAAAATACTTATTCAAGTCTCTTTTAGGTCCTTAGAACTCAGGTGTCCAGCCACCACCAAACACTGTTTTTACCAAAGAAAAAGTGTGTTTATTTGGCAACATCTTTTTCAGGCTGACAGACAAAAGCAAGTAGCACCTATTCAACCACCACCACCTGCTGAATGAGAATGGTTTGGTTCAATATTCCAGTCACTTCTCTTTTTCAGACAAAAGCCGAGTAAGGAAACATCCCATTCATGCCCCTTTGCTCATATCTGTATCATAAAATGCACCCACTTGTCATTGGGTAAAATTGCATTTGGTCCTGCTCCACATTTTGCAACCATCTGGTTAATACCCTCAGAAGCATTTAAGGATCTCACTTATGTTACAAGGATTTTTCCATATCCCTTTAAACAGCAAGGAGAAAACTGAAAAAGTTGGACACTCATATAAAAAAAAAAAAATCTTTTCACGAAAAAAAACCTTTCCCTTAGAATTAACCACTTGTAAGACGCCACGGGCTATAATTCCTTGTTAACAAGTTCAACAGCACGGGGAAAAACACCTGCAATTAACTCTAACCCCAGGTGATCACCCGCCCCCTCCCTGCCCTCTGCCGGGCGGCGCGGAGGGACGCGGCGCTGCCCGCTCCCACGGAGCGGGAAGGTTTTTCCACGCTGCGGGCAGGACGGCGTGCGCGCATAGAGATAGGAAAAGAGCTGCGGGTTTGTTTTTATCCCTTAAAAAGAAAAAAAAAAAAAAGTATTACTGGCAGACAGGAGGGCAAGTTGCTGCCGTTACCGCCCCCCAGCTCCCAGCCCGGCGGCTGCTTCGCTGCGGGGCCGGCGGAGCCCGGGCTCACCTCGACGAGCCGCCGCAGCGCGGGTCCCCGCAAGCAGGTGTAGTTGTCGAGCAGCTCCCAGTGCTGCCGGCGGAGGTGCTGGGCAGCCCGCACCTCGGCCGGCCGCTCCAGCGCCTGCAGCACACCGGCCCCCAGCCCCACGTAGCCCATGTAGGCCGCCAGCAGCACCGGCAGCCCCCAAAGCCGCCACGGGTACCGACGTCGCCTCGCCGCCACCATCGGCTCCGCCGCCACCGGGGCTGGAAGAGCTGCGGGGCCGGCCGCGGGAGGAGAGGAGCGATGAGCCGGGCAGGGCAGGGTTCCCAGCCGGCCCCCAGCGCCTCCCCCTTCCCACCCTCCGCGGTGCGGGGGGAAGCCCAGAGACGGGCTGTGCCGAGCAAAGCAGGCGGTTCCGCTCCTTACCCCTCCGGCAGCCCGCCCTCCTCATCCTCCTGTGCCGTTCCGCTTCCTACTTGTCTCCTCGGGAACACAAAGGCGCCCGAGGGCTCCCTTCCCCGCGCCGGGCTCGCCCCGGCTCCGTTCCCGGCAGCAGAAGCGCTCATGGAGCCATCTGGTTCTAGTTACATATTGTACCAGCATAAACCCAGCATCCTCCTTCCCTCAGCTGCCAAGCCAATTTAAAAGGGAACAAACAGGTGTTTCTGATAACGACTCATCGATGGAAAGCCCTGTAAAGGCGCGGAGCTGGCGAGAGGCTCTTTCCTACTGTTTGGGGTTTTTCTATGAGCAATAGGAACCCCTTCTTCTTATCTGTAGTTCCCAACACCTGTTTGACTAATTGTTTTCTTGTATAAAACTGCATCAAACTTTCCTCTCTGTTCTCTCACCACTAGAAAACAACATAATCAAACCGCTTTGGGAGTATAAAAAGTTTGCAATTTATCTATTTTGTTGTGGACTGAGAAAAAGGCGAATAAATCTGCTAAACTCTGGAGCAGAATGCTTTATACATCATCAGACAGTGATGTCTTCTCATACTGCCCTGGGTTTTGTGTAGTAGGGGTTTTTTCTTGGTTTTTTGGGGGGTTATTTTTTGGTGTTGGGGAGTGTTTGTACTATTACAAATAAAGAAATACCTTTAAACGGGTACTGTGCCACTGGAACTGTCCTGGAAGTGTGCTAATTTATGTTTTTCTTAAACTGACTCATGGTTTTACTGGCAAGATGCAAAAGTTAATAAGCAAAGGATAGAACAATTCTGTAGTTTAAAGATATCACCCTGAACATGGTCTTAAAAAATAAAACAGTTATTCTGCTTATTGCTCAGTCTTAACTGTCTTTTCAACTGATTCATTACTTAATGATGTTTAACATGGAAAAGAAGAAAGCCTTCTATGGAAATATATATGAGAAAGAAAAGATGCAAAGATACTAAAAATGATACTTGAGTTTCCTCTTTCATTTAAGATCAGAAAATAGACACGTCTGGGCTATGTTTTGATGTTTTAACTGCATTAAAATCAAGTATTTTATACAAATCACACCATTGAGTATAACCATGCTGAAACATTACAGACTAAACATCTAACAGCTAATGTTTGTAGCAAAGATATATTATATAAAACAAATTACAGGTGAGACTCAGGGTTTGTAACAACAGGCAAGACTGCGGAAAACCAAGACATCAAGCATGTATGTGCTAGAAGGAATTTGGCGAGGAAGAGGTGAGATCATGATGCACAACAAATCTTCACAGAATCATATAAGATTTTAATGGCTGATTCTCTTGAATATTCTCAGAAACTTCACTTGTATGTCAGCCTTCTATTTAAATCTCCAGAGAGAATGGCTCAAATATTTGCCAATAATATTTTGGTGTTGTCTGGAAGGTACCAATAAATCCGAGGATGAGGAAGGGCTTGCTGAGTAGGCTTAAAGGGTTAGTGTAAGCCTGGAGGGACGTCCTTGTGCTGGACTGCAGGTAGTATCTGCCCAGGACAATGTGCTACTTTTCCACATCGGAGATGAACATTCCTGGGCTACCACTTCTGCCAAGGGCTGCAGAGCCACATTTAGAGGCTTCAGAACCGCTGTTTTCCATGCATCTGACCTGAGCACCTGGTAGCAGGTTGTGTGATCTCCCTCCTGTGCAGGATTGCACCACTGGAAAAACAGGCTACTATTAAACGAGCAGAAGAGTCCCTTTTGTGCGCTCCTCTGACTCCCAGTAAGCCTCTGTGATTACACAGTTCTTCCATGTTATTTTTCTTAGCTGGTCAGTTGACAGTTGTTGACTACATCTTTGTTGGAGGAAGGGTACTGGAAAGCACTTGATCCATTCATGCTCAAGAACTGAACCACTTTCCCAGCATGAATCTCAAAGTAACTTTGATTAGAGATGTGCATGGGCTTTAGGATCTTTTCAGGATCGTGAGCGAGAAATCAGTATCTTTCTCTTTTCTGTCCCAACATCCCCATATGCTTGATTTAAGGTGTCTTTTTGAGTCCTCTGGCAGGCACCTTGAGAGCTGCTGCAGCTACTCTCAGCCTCACTACAAGCAGCGGTAGCAAAACATTCAGGAGAGTGTCTTATCATGCGGCTACTTTGCAAAATCAGTATCAGGTACAGGAGCAATTTTCTGAACTGCAGTAAAAGCAAAGCAAATTCCCGGCTATCAGATGTCAAGTAAGAATGATTTTAACAAACACTTTGCCAGTAAGTGTTGTGTGCATACTTTCCATTCCTGATAAACCCACTTATCATTTTTTATGGCATGCAGCATGGTGTAAAACCCTGTATAGGATCACTTTAGACTACTGCATGTTTTGTGGCTGGATGTGGCTAGATAAAGTAAGGAAGGCATGGGAAAAGGCAAGGTGAAGGGAACAGGTCAGATACAAGGGTCAGTAGAACTTTGTTTTTGTCTTTTACACAAACAGGACTAAAATGTCTTGTGGTGTTGACATAATGCAGGTACAGAGTACAGTGATGGTAATGACGACAGCAAGTGCAGATGCAATGGCCAAAGAATAGAGAATGCTGAGAGAGTAAGTTTCCTGTGAGATTTGCAAAGACACAAAAAGACAGAGAGGAGAGAGTTGGCTGCTCTCAGTGAAAGAGGCACAAAGAAATCCGTTGCCCAGATTGATGAGAATAGCTGAGGGCATAAAAGAAGAGCAGCTCAAAACCAGAGGAGATAAAGTCTGTGAGACAGGTAGTGGTAAGACACGAGGGAAAACTTAGAAAGGATAAGAATTTGAAAACTCAGTGTTGAACTGAGTTGAATAAACCATATCTGCCATTCTTATATGCCAGCATTTCAGATTTGAGTGGCCACGCTGCACTCCGCAGGAGTCAGCAACTAGCAAAGAAAACAAGCACCAAGTCAGAACAAGTGTCTGTTGTCACCCTCCTCAGAAGTAAAACTCTAGCACAGAAATTAGGTGGGAAAAGATTTGGGACCTACACTTATCTCTACATGTTTTATGAACATTTCCCCAAAGTGAAATATCAAAGCAGCTGCTGAAAGGCTGATACTTGATGTTACCGTGGCCTCCCAGGCACAGGCTAGCTTGGGGCTAGTGTACATGACCAATCATATTTCACCTACACTTTTCATTCAAGTTCCACTTATAAAGTAGTTTAAGAGGAATAATTGATGGCTAGTATGAGTTGTAAACATGCTGAATAATCAGCAGTATGTACATAATTACAAGCATAGTCATGCAACATATGGGTATGTTAGTGATGGTCATAAACAATCTACTATGGTACTCAATGAAAGGATAAATTGTTTTATCAAGCTTTTATAATTTTCACTCAGAGTGTGACTACAGTTTTATACCTCAGTAACTAGCCTGTTATCAGGTGCTTTCCTTGGAGATGACTACTGACTTACAATAACTGTGATAAAATCAAACTCCCCGTTTCTCACAGGTGACACTATAAGCGTGACCAAGGATGAGACTGAACACAAGAGCCATCATCAGCCTTGGCTGGAGGTGAACGGGCAGCATCAGCCCTGGACAGTGCATGATAGTGCATAGATAGCAATGATCTGGCCCAAAGCAAATGCCAGACTAATAATATTTGTGATCTGTCTGGAAATAAGGAAGTCTGCTTGTATTTAGATTTAGTGTTTTCAAGTGGCTGTGAAATGAACTGTGATAACGACCTGCTTTGAGCTGTCAGTTTGCAGCTGAAATGAATTGTAACAGCCCAGGCAGCGCTGGATAGACACATAATTTCTGCACAATTTAAAAGAGAAGCATTTTAGTGCAGGAACTATCATTTTATATGAAAACTGCTAATTTCAGACGATGTCAAACTAATCTTAATTGTTTGGATGTCACTAAGGAGGTGGTCGCTAATATCCTCTATTCCTCTGTGGCTTTTTTTTGTGATTGGAAATGAAGGAAGATTTCTGTAACTGACTTTTTCCATTTGAGATTCTTGGTGACATGACTTCTCATTGGAGCTAGGAGGCAGTCATTCTGGTTTTTTTTGAAAACGAGTAACCATAAGAACTGAATTCCACTAGACAAAGAGAAAGGATAATAACTGATTACTTCAGAGGAAGTTGCCTTTGTTGAATGAGAAGTGTAAAATGCATCCTGGGACAGTTGTTTTACCATCCATGCCACTTCTTTGGAGGTTCTGATTGGCTGATGCCTACACAATGAGTAAAAATTTCAATGTATCAGAAAAATTTCCTCCTTAGGAAATAGTCCACTAAATCTGTGGTTTAGTCCTTTATCCACAAGGCTTGCTTAATGAGATACAGGTGAATGATGTGCTTTCAAGACTGCTTTCTGTGTACCTCGCTCAGCTGGGGATGTGGATCCTAGGCTGCTCAGGTTCATCTTCCAGTTTGATTGTGTCTCCTTCTGCCAAGCTTAAGTCAGGCTTGTGCCAGTTCAGCTGAAGAAATTTTTCCATCAAGTCAGCTCCTACATTGAAGACCAGAGCCAGCCAGGCCAAGCCAAAAACAATCCAAATTGCAGTTAAGCTCCTGTACACTGGGATATAGTGCTTGTTGGGGTTTGTGCCTGAAAAATCCAGGAAACTTTGCATATTAATCTCAATAGCTTCAGGCTGCCAGACAACATACATAGTCATACACCCTCTTCACCCCCGCCAAAAGCATATGTTTAACGTGTTTGTTTGATCTATGAGGATTCTTCTTTTTTCTTTTCTTTCTGTGTTCCACCTCTCAGGTTAAGCTCAGGACATTTGGCATCAAATCTCTGAAGCCAAGTCTATATCATAAAAATATCTATGTTAATCAGGGATATGCAAAATGGAGTGTTCCTAGCCACTGACAAAGGAAAAAATCATGTTGGAAACCCAATGTTGAGTCATATTAGCCAAATTTTACTCAAAAGACGCAGTTTACTACCTCAGTGATACGGTGATTGATTTTACATGGGAAATGCAGCCATTTTAAGTAAGTGGTTATGGAAACCTTAAATCCCAGTTTGATATTTCCACAGCATGCACAATCAATACAGCTGATACAGGCACAAGACAGAGATTCCACCCGTCACTCATGAATCACATTCATACCAGCTTGGACACAGTCTGCTGAATGGGTGGTCAGTGAACCCCCATATGTGAAATGAGTTTGGTGACTCTCAGCTTAGCTGCCGAGAGCAAAATGCCCGTGTCATATAATACATTAACTCATTATTACCAGTCTGGCTCAGCTCACTTGTGTACCAGATTTATAGTGGAATGGATATCTCTGCTCTCTGTATTTAGCTTTATACTAGAGTAACTAATTTCAACAAAGCTTAATCCAGTTCACCTTCTTTATTACCTACTACGTAGTCCCCAAATCCAATGGTGCTCAGGGTGATGAAGGTGAAGTAAAAGCCTTCTCCGTAGCTCCAGCCTTCTACATAACTGAAGACCAATGGTGGAAACACTAGAAAAAGCAAGGTCCCAGTGGTCAGGAAGATGGCCACTGCCAGTGTTTGAACCACCTGAAAGATAAAGGAAGATGGCAGCTAAATGGCACTTAGCAGTTGTCTAGTGGAAGTTGCTGGATCTGTTTTGCTCTTGAATCACAAGCCTATTCCAGCTGGGAGCAATGTCCAAAAAAAGGAAGGATAAACCAACACTTCCATGCAATACAGGCTCACCTTGCTGTTTACCCTATTTTACCTAGTCATAATTCCAAACCCTCTCAAAATTAGGAAAACCAGGAGGACTTTTTAAGATTTTTGCAATGAATTTTTAAGAATGCTCAAGTCATATTTTCAAACTTATTATGGCAACCACAGGAATAAAATACTCACTTTACAATTTCAATTCAAGTGGAGATGTTCTCCTAATCTTTGAGGCTCCTGTCTTTGAGGAAAATCACCAAGTATTGCATAACTCATGATACAAAGATTGCAAGAACAAATTAGGGTTCTCTTTCCCATGACTGCTTTGCAAGTGCCTTGCAAGAGCTCAGCCAAAATATGTTTGGATGAAATCTAAATAAAGTCAGTTTGCCTGGTTTTATTTTTAACTTCCATGCACTCAGAGCAGAACTGTTTTCTGTCAGCACAGGGCAGAACTGTGTCTCTCAGTACAAATGTCTGCCCTCTGGAAGATAAGTTACCATAAATGTGGCTGCAATGTATAGGTACACAGAATGGTCAGTGGATGGGTCATGACATGGGGCTTCAGCATTGAGGATCAGGTACTCTTGGATTTCCAGGGAAGACAATCTGGTAAAAAGTAAACTTTTGACTAGTGATTCAAACTCATTGCAATTGTTTAAAAAGGCCCTCAAGGGCATTCACATCAGAGTATGATTTTCTATGGCTGTGCCTATTGTGACTGGACGAGAAGCCAAACCACAGTTTTTAAAGTGGAAGGTCCAGGTATCATGTTTTTCTTTCTCTCTTTGTATTATCTCACACATAAAATGGTCCACTGGGCTTGAGAAACTTGGCGTGAGCCAACTGAGTGACTTTGACAAATCACTTCTGTATTATGTACCATGTCTCTCCAGTTGTATAATAATACTTACCTCATTTGCAAAACACTTTAAGAATTACGGATTGATATGGTAATAGTTGGTATCTGTTCTCATTTAGTTAATTCCAGAAGTGTGATAACTTTTAATTAGATTTGCACAATTTTTTATATTGAAATGCACAACACTACCTTTTGCTGTGGCTTTTAAGAACTTTCTGGTACAGACCTATAAAATAGGGGACAGTAAGTTGAGAATGAAGAAGAACTGATTGTAATTAATTTCCAAAAGCATGATTAAATTGTATATAAAAGGAGATGAATTAACTTTCTGGAAGAGGCTTTTCAGAGTAAACAAGCAGATACAGCTCCAAAGCTTTGTCTGATCATAGGAGTTCTCCTATAAATTAGGTATTAATTCAGAAGTGAAAAGAAAACAAACAAAAAGAGATGGAGCTATACTAGCATGAAAATCCTTCTGGCATGTGTCTGGGGAGCAGACATAGGTAACGCAGCTAAAGAACTTCTCGCTCAAATAACCAAGTCTGCATTTGACGGTACCTTTATAGCTTTACCAGCAAACCTTTCCTAGTGTAGGTTGCAGTGACTCAGAGATTTTACAAATTTTACTCAGAGTAGAATGCAGTGACTTGGAGATTTCATAAATGACGAAGAGAAAAAACCCGAAATATTTTAACATATCTAACATATCTAATCTCCCTTTCCATAACTTAAGGGATCAATTAATTGAACCTTTATTCAGAAACATGCGCTAAATTTATTATAAATGACCTTCATGTATTCTCTATTATTAGTGCTTTCCTAATTCCAATACATCTGGACTAGTTCAATGACTCACCAATAAACTATAACTAAGGAGAAGGAGTATTTAAGAAAAGAAAAGTAAGTGCTAAATTGCTGGCACAATCAGGGAAGGCAATTCAAGACAGACTAGCAGGCCAATAAAACTAAATTGTCTTTACACAGTGTAAAGATTTTGGATAGATACTAGCAGAAGCTATATAATAAGAGCTTGATTCAGTAATGAGTTCTGTATTCTGTGGGTGCATGTATTCTGCTAAGATCACCAGAGTTTAAGGACCCTGCTCAAAATTGAGGCCGTGCTTGCTTAACCATTTTGCTGAATCATATTTCAAAAAGGCAAATCTAGACTCCCTCAAGCAAAAGCAAATTGCTTTAAAGCTGTCATAGATAAATGGCATATATCAATCTTCTAGTATAAAGGGTCATGTAATTGCCGTGATTCAGAAAAATTTAGGCACACACAAGGAAACCAAATATAGCAGTGGCAGGATCTATCTGAGAAGAGAAATATAATTAGTTTTAAAATAGTGAAAATAAATGATAGATTGATCTTGTACCTGGGCACGGCCTGGCTTTTGCACCCATCTCTCCAGGGTAATCAGCTGAGCATTGAGGCCCTTCCCCAACTGATTAAGGAAAGCCAGGTTGAGTGGCACTCCAAATAAGGCGTAGAATACACAGAAGATCTGCCCTGCCACCGTGCTGGGGGACAGGTTACCATAACCTGGAAAAAAAGAAGAAAACAGCTACATGAAAAAGCTTTACAGTTAGGCTGCAGGCCATGATGGGAAGTTATAGACTTGGAAGCTCAACTATGTTAAGCTTCAGAAACGTGGAGATCTATGATTTCCTGCAATTAATTCTGCCAACAAATTGGCATAGCTTATGATAGAGCCCTGTGCATTAGCTATTACTATCAGATAATTCAACAGGAAAAATATTACTTAAAAAGACTACTGTAATTTTCTCAGGTCTCTGATTCAGTACAACTGAAGGCTTCAAAGCTTCAACTGAAGGCTTCAAGATGTGCTGTGCATGTACAAAATCATATTACATGTACCAAGTAGGCACTCAGCTTTTTTGCAGGTAAAATATGCTGAACACACAATAATAACAGGTATAATTGGAAACCAATAGCAAAGCGTAACCCACAGTATTCAAGATTGTCTTGCAGGTATATTCTGTCCACCAGCTGTACTTTTCTGGGGGCCTTACAGGACAGCTGGAGTAATCCCCAATTTATAAGGAGAGTACCTCACCTATAGTGGTGACAACAGTTCCTGCAAAAAAGAAGGAGTTGCTGAAGTCCCAGTTACTGGGATTTGTAGAGTTTCCTTCTGGGTTGACTCCTTTTTCCCATGCTTCCATGAGGACCTGAGGCAGAAGAGGTCAAAGTAGCAAAGGTTAGTAAGCCATTAGACCAAATCAGGAATAATGCCAGAAAAAAAAAAAAAAAGATAGAGGTTAGTATTGCTTTCCATCTTGAGCAAGAAGAGCAATAAACAGTGTAGATAACGGGAGAGTTTGACTAAAATGGCCTTGAGCTGACATGGCAAAACTTGGAAATAAAGCTGGTCAGTAACTTGAACTGGCCATTGAAGAGGACAGAAGTTGAAGGCTAAGGGGAAGGGAGTGGAGGGAATCCCCAGAATGATCAAACAGGGAAAAGAAAGTGAAGTTATGCCATAAAAAAAGGCAGTTCCTCTTTTCTCCTTCCGTAGTCTACTCATGGGAGGGGCATGGGCAACAGGGACATTTCTGTTTATGTCATGTAAGTACTAGTGAAGATGAATTACTATTTTTGGCTATGACTTCCTAATAATTTTCATGGAATATGAGGCTTCACCTAGTCTGAAAGATTAGCTAATTAAATATTTTTTGCTATTCCGCATAGCTCTGACCAGATGACCAAAGCTATTATGGGTAAAAGACCTGCTGCTCCTATTTATGCATCAAATACCTTGTTCGCTGCCTTCATCAGGATTGTGTTCCTTTGCTCTCCCTGAGGATTTCTCTGAAGGACACTGGTTACCTTCTGCTCAGTGGCTAGGTTTCAAGAATGTCCCTGTTTGTTACATACCAATTTTGAGGTCCAGGTCACCGCCTTCATAATTTTGCCAAATGCCTGAAGGAATTACTTGTTCATCTCTTCTAGAGACTTTTATGTGATGCAAGATATGAGCAGGATTCTACAGCAGCCTCAGCTTTATTTTGTTCCAGGAGTATGAGTCCAAAGAATATATTCTTTTTTAATTCAAATGCGGACCACTGTCAGAAAGATTGCACACACCCACTGCAAGGTATCTGATTTTGCATAGGTTCTGCAATATTAGCTGATCTGTGCTGGTGGACTGAATATCCTAAGTTTAATAGCTAATGTTATTCCTTCAGTAAAACAATCCTACAGGATTGGTCAAGTCCATCAGATACGGCTGCTAGGCAATCGTCACATGTGATCTCATGATTCAAGTGCCAGCAGAATTTCTTTTCAATATGACAAATAACTTTACATTATCCATTAAAAGCCTGTTCTCAGAATGGGGAGAATTTGACATGTCTATCCAGAGGTTACAATTTTAATTGCTGGCTAGAAGGAACACCTAGAAGCTACTCAGGTGTGAATCTTTTGAAGTGTCTAAAACAATCATAGGTTTAATTCATCCCTGCAAGGAACTTCTATCCATGTCAATGCACAAGAGTTCAGAGGAGCTACATGCACATCATGAAAGACAACATGGAAGAGTAAGGTAATGTTGAATACTTCAGACAGTCTGCCAAGGTCAGATTTCTTTGTATGATGGCTGCTTTTAAGTAGAACGACATGAAAGAAATGGCATCCTGGCCCCCAGGAGAATCATTCCTAAACAAACAGGTTCACGTGGGACAGTTATCATGGCTTCTAACTCCCTTCCAGCTACACCTCAGGTAACAGTTATGGCTGGAGTGAGAACAGAGCAGCTGTTGAATGGTTGGTGAACACAGCTACTGCCTTGGGGAGCAGAAGTAGCCAGTAAGTAAAAGCAACGTGCTATAATTTACAGTAAGGGTATGCAGCCTACATAAAGTTATAGTAGGATGTAGACAGAATAAAAGTTGCCTGCCATTTCTGCTCCTGTCCCCCTCCCAATGAACACTGCAGCTACTTGGGGTGACAGACAAGGATTTGGTCAAGGTTTAGCAGTTTGGGGCTGAAAAGTATGGACATAATCAAAACTGAGACTTTAAAAATATATCTCCTTCCTCAGTGAATCTGCCTCTCAGTTACACTGTCAGAATGGCATAATTACCCGGCCAAAGTATGTTTACCTGAGACACATTAGATCACAGAGTTTAGACTTGCACTTTCCCAAAACTCCAGACTGTTCACCTTAGGAGCTCTGGGTCACCTCTCAGCTATGCAGTTTTGGCCAAGCAGAGCCAATGCAGATTATGGACATGAAATGGCAAGAATTTGCTTCGTGCACAACCAAGTCAACAAGTGGTAGCTCTATTCTTAGTGAAAATCCATACACAGATTTAGGTTTAAAGAACTGGGAATAAGACAAGACACTTTATACTTGTCAGCTGAGCAGACTGAATCTAGTGGCTGTGCCTCACCACAGCATGAATACTGACACTTTTCAGATTGGAGCTTCTGACATGCTGAACAATCCTTAATCATACAGTTTAAAAGTACAGACAGATGATTGCTTCCTTGCATTGTTTTTAGAGATTTAATATGGAAAGAATTAAATTCCCCACTATTAGTAAGAGCTGGAAAAAATTCTTAAGAGGTTTTACGAATGACAGGTAAGCCCCAGGGCACCTGCACTGACATCTATTTCAAGGACCATTAAGTTTAAGTGCGTTGAAGCTTGGTTTATTGTAGCTGATAATCTAGCGCCCTCAGACGGTTTTGTGTGGAACAACTTACAAGTGAAATGTAATTCAGCAGAGAGGCAGCAAAATGTGAGTGGCCTGGCATTGCTAAGCAACCTCCACTGAAACCACAGAGAGGAGAATCTGAAATCTGTAAACCCTCCCTGAAGTTTCTAGGGTATCGGAGATTTAACTAAAACTTTCAATCCAATGATGTATTCCAATTTGGTTTACAGTGAGAATCAGGGATTTCTTCTCTACCATCATTGTCACAGAGCTAAGGGAAAGACAGGTAACATCACCAACAGGTGAAGTTGAAAGAAAGGCATGTTTTTAGACATGTCAGTTTTTGAAAACGCTAGTAATTTTCTGGCCAATGCCAAATGCTCTACAAGAAATGTATCATGGTATTAGTAAAGGAACACTATCCTTGTAGACAGAAGTTCAGGCATCTTCTCTTCCCTTTCTGATCTGAATTTCATTGTTTGCTTAAATCCATTCACAGAATCTTGTCTTTTTGTTCACCAAAAGCGTACACCTTCATGGTAAACCTCTGACTTGGACAGTGCAAACTTGCGGCATGTTTAGAATTGCTTTCAGGTTTAATGACCTGGTAGAAAGCGCTCAAACCATCTATACACCCACCTCTGCAACTGGGTAAGTTTGTAGCATGAAGAAAGTGATAGTTCAATGATTTCTGTTGAGTTCTTGCAATATGAGAATGACAGGACTTGTCTATAATAATACCAAGAAAGTTCTTGTAATTTATCTCTAACCTGTTTTGAGGAATAACTTAAAATGTAATTGAGAACCTACATTGAACAAGAAACCTTTATCTCTTATTATAAGTGACAGACAACACAGCTCATGAGGGTTGACTGTATCTTTTCTTTAGAAGCCTGGAAGTACGAGTCCACCTTCAAAAGCAGTAGAAAATTTTTGGTAGAAAAGACAGGCAGAATTTGCACAGATTTGGACTGAAGTATCATGGTAGGGCAAGTTTGATTCTCGGCTTTTGTCCCAATGTATAATTCCCATGTAATAATTAATAAAGGAGATGAAAACCATGAAGTTGAAATTATTGCAAGATAGCATGAAGGTGCATCAGCAGATTTGCATATTTTGGGAGTTCATGACTGGGAAAACGAAGAAGTACAATAGATCAAGATAAAGAGCAAAGCTTGAGAAACCTGCTTTTCTCTTTTTCAATTAGTCCTTTAATGTCATCAACAACAGATCAATTTATGACTTGAATGGCCAAACCAGTATAATTTCTTCTCACTGAAATAATGCTCGAGTCAAAATAATGAGACCTTGTTCCTCTTACCTGTACAAATTGCTCCAGGGCTTGCCTGTCCAAGCATGTGTAGTTCTGCAGGAACTTGAGCTTTTCCAGCTGGAACTGGTCCCGAAAATGGGTCTCTGCCTGCTTCTCCAGCAGCTGGAACACCATAGCTCCCAGGAGGAGGTAAAAGAGATACCCCAGTACCAGCAGCGGAGTCCAGCTGATCTGCTGGTTGTGTACAGTGAGGAGGGGCATGCTGCTGCTCTGGTGCTGCCAGTGACTGCTTGGTACTTAATAGGTCACTGCCCCAAGATGTGTGCTACCAGGGACACCCAGGAATCACACACCCATGTTCCCACCTACTGACCTGGAGAATTTTTTAACAGAACATTTGGGTATCAGGGCAGGTAACAAGGCTACACAAAATGAGACTAACAGGCAAATTTTATCCCTCCACATCTTTTCTTTATCCAAAATAAAGGGAGAGCATTTACAGCTCAATAAGAATGAATGTGAATCATAGTGTTTTTCTCCTATTAAAACAACTTTTATCCAGAAATCTCAATCAAATGAATGAAGCCTGACACAAGCCCTCTGAGACTGGTTCTCAGAGGCTTCCAGGCTGTGAAAGCTGAAGTAAAACTGTGGCTCAATGACTTACCCAGGATCATATGAACAGAGTCACAAATAGACTCTTAAAGTCTTGACAAGTAAATAAAGCCTTACTCTAAACACTAGACTTCTGTACAAGAAAACACTATAAACTCTCTAACTACAGCAGACGCCCAAGAACAAAGAAAATTATGGAGCTGAATAAATGGAAAAGTCAATAGGTGCTGCCTGTACCAGACAAACATTGCTGGCACCAGTGGAACCAGCATGATGAAGCACTTAAACATCCTGAATTCAGCCTGGTCACAAGACTGACCTTATCTTTCTTTTCTAACCCCAAGAAGATCACTCTCCCCACTGCCTGGCCTGCCACTCCTGAGTTCTTTGTAGGATGACTCCACTCTTTAGTCCATAGAGTTAGAGAACAAACCACTCATGCCTCCTGCTTTCAGCCACTGTATTGCCCTTTTAATCCAAATGCATAAGGGGGAAGGAAGGCTTAAGGTTAATCGTTAGCCAAAAAAGTATCAGAGATTCACTCATGGGAGCCTAAATGATTATCATGCACTGGAAATGAGCTGGGCTTGCATATTTTTCTATAGGAAGAGTTTTATGGCTAGTGTCATCTATGCCACACTGCTTCTCAAAGAAAACACACACACACACAAGAAGGTCATGTGGCTAGCCCTGCAATTTTGTTATTAAACTCCCCATTAAAGTGTTCTGGATACAGACATCCCTCCTTTGCTTAATATTCAGACTTTTTTTCACCTACCTTCAAACAAGAGGTAGTGCTCAGAGAAAAAGAATAAAAAAATAATTTAATTCATATCCATATCTGGGAAAACTCCAGTACTTGCCACTTGAACTGTGCTCCTAGCCTAGTGCCAGTCATGTCCACCCAGAAGAGGATGACTGACTGGCAGCAGAAGGCCATTTTTCACTCTGAAAAGTGAAAAGCATTATGGAGAACTTCCAGAAGACCTTTGTCGGGGACCAACTTCGTTGCTGTGACTGAGGGACAGAAAAAATTGAGTAGAGAAGTGCAATGTGCAAGGACTCAGAGCCTTGGTGCTCTGGTGTTTCTTTTCAGTTGAAGTAAAACATTTGGGAGACAGAAGCCATAGTGTCATTGATATCACCAAGCGCCGCAATAACATTATGAAACACACTGATCTCAGGCAACTGAAATATCCAGACTACTTATCACTAATGGAAGGCCTTCTCTTAGTCTATTCTAAAGATGATAATTACTTTTAGAGTATCTAACAGGAACTTCTCTCTTGCATCTGATTTCCATAACTAGAAGGTACAGCTTGCCGTTCCATACCTTGTGAAATGTTATGGGTGGACAAGCCTGGGATGTTGCACTGCTGCCTGTTATACTAGTGGGGCCGTCTCTGGTGAGAGCTACAGATGTTTGTTATGTTGTAGTTTATAGGACCTGTGTCTATCAGCTCAAGAGAATGCTACCCTACTGGTTTTCTGGAATGGATGCAAACACAGGTACATAGCTGGGCTGAGACAGGTTCCCATAGTAAGGAAGTAGGTTTCACAATTAAGGATATGAAACTATTGATTAAATTATAAATGAACAAATACAGCACTGGAGTTCTCTCATGTTTCCTTCTGTTCTGTTCAGCTCAGTTCAACACAGTGTTCCAGCTTCCAAACTTGGCAGTCTAAATTATGCCTTAAGAAAAAATGTCTAAATGTCTACTTAGGCTTACTTTTAGGATCTTAATTTTCCGAGGGTTTTACGAATTGAGTCACTAAAATTGTCAAGGTGTGTTTACTTCTATGCTTTTGATACCCCTACTAAAAGTACTTCAACATTAAAGCTGGATCCTATTTGGTTGGCTAAGTGAAATGATTTCTAATCAGCTTCAAGAAGACATGTCATCATCTTTACCATGAGCATTATTTGAAAAGCATTTTAAAAAAATTAAAAAATCAATTAATGTATAATATAACAAACAGCTGGAGAGAACTTCAAGAGACATATGGAATATGTGATGTGTCCTGGGGCTGAGGTAGAAAGCAGTGTTTCTGCAGAAAGATGTGAAAAATAAAAAAAAATCAATTGTATATGCACAAGAAACTGCAGAGTAACTATGCAGTTAGAGATGAACCACTTCATAGCTGAATGACACACAGATAAATGCAAGCGCAAAATCATGAAGTACATGTTTAAGCAAGTATTTTCACAATCATGCACAACAACATAGAAGAACAAAGTAGTGTGCTCTGAAAACATGAAAGAAAACAGCCTGGAAGTTCTAAGATGCTGCCATATTTACTCTCATGGAAAAGCTAGAGAAATATGTACCTATAGATTTCAGTTACAGTTATCTGTTACAGAAATAATAAATATTCTGTTTGCAAAGGTGGTTGGTTCCCCTCCCCCCCCCCCCCCCCCCCCCCCCCCGCTGTCACGTTGCAACATAGGAATAAAACAAAACAAGATCCTGTGCAGTAGCCCAGAAGTTAAGTCTTGACACAGGAACAAAGAAACTCAAATACGTTAAGTCCCTGCTTCCAATGTACACCATTTGGAAGTAAACTGAAGACTTAAGATTGCTAAATGAGTTCTGAATCTGGAAGAGGGAAAGCTCAGTGTGGCTTACCACATTGGAAATGAAATTTGGCTTCCAGGTAAAAAGGCATAATAATACAGTATGCCAAAATAACAATACTAATAATCCATTTTGATGATGGGATGACAAAGCACACTGTCTAGTCTAACTTCTCTTGTTGCTCTTTTAATGTTCTTCTGATTAAAAAGTAAACAAAGCCTGAGATCACAAACATTAGAAATAAAAAATTCTAAAAGCAAAAACTTATTAGTAGAAAGTAGCTGAACTTGGAAGTTGACTATTACTTGGAGGTCCTGTTGTTCCAGTGCTCTCTGCCAATGCTAAACAAAAGAGTGTATTTAGTGTCAAAAGTAAGGAATGAATTTTCACAAAATATATTTTAAATCCAGAGCTGAACATGAGCTCCATGATTACTCCTTCACTTATCATATTTTCTTCCCTCAATGTGTGTTGTAATGTGTAACTGAATGCAATAGGATCCAGCTTTTCACAGAGAAAATCCGAGCCGTTCTGGAAAGGACAGATACCAAAACGACATCCTGGTCTACAATCAAGATAATGCATCACTTCATGTGTATTACCTGGAGCAAATCAAAGGATTCAGGGTTCTCCCATTGCTGTTGTTACAGTCCCTAACAATTCTTAAGTATGGACAGATGCTAAACAAAAGATAGGCCAAAAATAACTGACGTGGTTTCCTCACTATTTCAAAAGCCAGAAAAAATACCAGAGTGATCAGTAACAGTATAATTTATATAGACACAAATAAGCTGTTTCTAAAATAAGTAACTAAATGGTTGGAAGATACCTTGGCTGATCCTGTCATCCTCAAACTTCTGATGAAGAAAAGATTTTTAGACCAGATTCTCTGGAAGAAATGTTTCTGTAGAGAACTAGATGACAAATGGATGCAAAGATCCAGGGATCCATTCTTCCACAGGATATGCATTTCAACCTGAATAGTTTGTACATGGAAATAGTGATTTGTTTTGAATTTGCTTCACTCCTTGAATGACTTTTAAACCCTACACTTCAAAGAAGAGTTAGGGAAATTTTTTTAGAACCATGTTAAATATAAGTACAAGTAACATTGCATTTCTTCAGGCATGACACTGCCATCTAGCAATCTTCTAGTTGTAATTTTGTTCTCACTCCAAATTTAAACCAATCATTTTGACTTCCTGTTCTGCACTCACATGAAGCGTTTTCAGATAAAAGTTACAAAGAGTTCCAAGATTTCAGTAGAATTTTTCTTGCACAGATTCTATTAAAAAAAAAAAGTTTCCTTCAGTACTGTAATGTATTGGTGGTAGACTTTGTTGTTTCTGTTTTTTAACTGTATAAATGCATTTAACTGTATAAATGTAAACCCACTGCTGGCCCACAAATATAAGTATTTGTTTAGTTCACCATTTGTGTCAAATGAAGACCTCTGTCTTCAAATGAAGAAGCTGTCCCCCAAAAATGAAAGAAGATAATCTTCAAAAAAATCTCAGGTGTGGGCCCTAAGACGTCCCTCAAGGAAAAGGAAAATGAGGTTTTATTCGAAATTTTTCAATTTTATTGTGGTGGTGTCAGATCAATGGATCCGCTGGCATGGATAGTAACTATTATAAATATCAAGTTTACATTGCTTGCCATATTGGTGAGGTTTCAAAGCTAACGTTGCAGGAAGTGAAACAGAAAAAATATCAGAAAAAAAAATTTAACATTGATTTAAACAACAATAAAGTGATACATACGAAATCATCTAAAAACAGAAGTTCAATTTTTGTTGTTATTTAAAATGGACTTTGAAATGACAAATACATTCTATATAAAGCTACCAAACATATTCTATGTAACTAGGCATTGCCAGACCTCTGTCTCATTGGCATCCATATTCACCAGCTGGATATGTGGTACAGGCAACATTTAAAGGATCTTAACATTTTATTACATTGAAGGGCTCTCAGTTATACTATTGACAAAAAAAATTGCATCCTATGATTGATTAAACCAGGTAAGAACAATAAAATCTTTTGCTGGAAAGCTATGATAATATATACATACACTGTTACATGTGTGAACATCATCACTTCAAAGCTTTTTTCATAAAAAAAATGCAGGAGTGAAAAAAGGAGATTGAATTTGGTATGTCCATCTTCCAAGCAAGAAAAACTCAAAATAAACTTACATCACTTTCTCCTTGGAGCCCTCTGGAAACCTGCAGTGGTCAGGAAGTGATGAAAATGCCCAAGCCAAAAGTTGGTGAGCTCAAGGGTTTCACTACTGTGGTTCCAGACTGTGTATAGATCCTTGGCAGATTCAGCATAAATGAGAACAGACCCTTTGGGTTATATACTGACCTTCCCAGAAGCTCTGTTGCTCTAGGAGACCAGCAGAAGTCTATCTTATACTGAAATAAACTATATAGAAAGTTTGGAAATGCCTTGAAAGAAGAGATGAGATGATCCACAATGTCTGGCATAAATTAATCCTGGAAATATCCGTATGATATCTAGCACTGTGGAACTATTTCCCCAGAAAAAGGATTTGGATGTATTCTGGTTGGAGAAAATAAGTAAAATGTATTTACCATATAAACATTTAAGCAATCAGCAGCTAGATATCATCATGAATAGATAGGAGTCAGATATGCATGAGAATCTCTATGCTTAGCAATAGTGTTTTACACATGGCTTAGGCAGTAGTCAAGACCATTATAAATGTGGGCCTCTGATTGTTTCTGCAGTGTGGTAAATGCTTGGGTTATTTCAAATTAATCTAGAAATTATATGAAGATATTTTACTGAATTAAGTAACTTTGTTAATCTATGGCCAATCAAACTTTCTTGAAGCAATAAATGCTTTTATGAAGACAAGAAGACTTAGAGAAAAAAATCCAGTAGCCTTCCAACACCCATGAGAAGACCATCAAGAATATGGAGGGGGCTTTTAACAGAGTGGCTTGTGAAAGGAAGAGAGACAACAGGCAAAAAAGAAGAGTTCAGGCTGGACATAAGTAAAAACTTTTTCATGATGAGGACAGTCACGCATTGGAACAGATTACCTAGAAAGGTTACACAGTCTCCATCTTTGCAGACTTTCAAGTCCAGGCTGAACAAAGCCCTCAGCAGCTTAGTTTGGTCTCATAGATACTGCTGCTTTGAGAAAGAGGTGGGATTAAAGATCTACTGAGGTGTTTCCAACCTGAATTTTCCTAGAAACCCAAGAGGCAAACTTTGAAGAATAGAGGCAATTTTTTTTTCCTATTATTGGATGCACTTATTTCCAAGCTTTTCTCATGTGTTTGGTATATTCTTAATCTCAGACCATTCTGCCAGTCAACTATTACTTTGCTGATAGTGATTGAATTTCACACCAATTTTACAACATTGTAAGAAAAGACTAGAGAATTTTGAAATAGGAGAGCAAGTAATCTTCTCTCTCTGTGAGTTAGATATGTGGCAAACTGAGAATAAAACACTGAATATGTAATCATCCAATAGTAGCAGTGTCACATAGATCACACCAGGACAGCACTGAGATCCTTCTCTTTACCAGTGGATGAAAGCTATTGGAAATGCTTCGATGTCAAAAGTAATGAGCTGTTTTACCAATATTTCTCTTTTGGGCACCTTCAAATGAATTCACTATAAAGGGGATTTTACTGAAAACCAAAAAAGATGTCTGCTTCACCCAGAAATGCTTTGGAACCTCTGCTTCTTCTCTGGTTGGATGGGGGCAAGGTGGTGGCTCTGCTCTCCTCAACAAATAGTGTATAGACACTAATTCAGTGTACATTTAATACAGTGTTCATATATAACAGAGTAAGAAGAAAAAATTAAATGCAGACAGAAAAAGATTCTAGCAGAAGGGCATTTTAATATAATCTCCAACAAAGCTGACATACAAAATGGGGAAGACCTGTGGATTTTCCCATCTCTGGGAAATCCTTGAACTCTCTCTTCCCACAGTAGATCTGACTTTTATCTCATCCTGTACATCCTAAATTCTGCATAAAGCTTACCAATTTATGTGGTAGCTGTGCTAACTTTTATAGAAAATTAAACTGTAGAAAAAGGTATAACTAATACTTCATAATTGATTGCATCTTAGTTGTTAATTTGTTAAACAAATAACCTTCTGTAGGTTTCAACATAGCAATTCTCCAAGTATTTTGGAATAATTATGAATTTGCCACAGAATTAAGTATCAGCAACTTAAGGAAATACACATTCTTGAGAATGATATGTGATTTCTGCCAATATGTTTCTTTAATTTTATGTGAACAACCCAAACCTTTCTAAATGCATGACTATAAACTTATCACTAGCATGAAAAATGATATCTTCAATCTGGAAGTCTGTCTATCTCAGAGAAATAGACTGTATTTTACATTGCATTTTCTGATTTGTTTTAGTCTGATGTGTGAGAAAATCATTGCATAACTGGATATTATTCTATAAATTAGTACCAAGTCAATAGTGAATTTATGTTGTATATAATATAAAATTGCATGTAAATTTTCACATCTTGTTTGTATTTTAGAACTATTTGTCCTGTTTTACTTTATGCCTTTCAAGTGTCATTGTTTCTTCTGAAATTTATATATTCTGTGTGGCTGCATATTTTGTATAATATTTAATCTATTCAAATGATAAAAAAGTTGGGAAATTTAGACTTAATTACATAATTTTAAAAATTATTTTCATAATACAACAAAATCTCATTATTCTAATAATCTGATATGAAAACTACTGTTTCTTGGTGAAAAAAACCTAAAAATCAGCAAAAGGTCTCAAATGTAACTTTATAGACCTTTGTAACCCAAATAACTATTTTGCACAGATGTCTCTGGATGCCAGCTAGATGTAATTAATAAAGCCTGATGCAAATCCATGCAAACAAAATTACCATCAGTATTAATAAGTGTTCCCTGGATTAAAGATGTAGAAGAGCATTAACATATTAGATAATTTTAACTTTTAGAAAACATACAATGTATTCACAATAAACAAACATATTTGGCAAACTCCTGATTGGTTATTTTAGTTTTGCTTAATCTTAATGCAAGCTGAAGAAACTGAATGCAAATATTGAAATATCATTCCCTGGAGAAATTGATTTTTGTTGTCAAAGACAAATCACTACTATATCTGTAGCAATTAAATCTGTACATCTAAGGTAGTTATTTGTACCTGTTTCTGAACAGAAGAGGAACGCAAAGAATAAAGGTGTTTATTTCTAAAAGGAAATAGTGGACTTCAACAGGAATGTTTTTTGTTCCCCAAGCCTGAAAGGACATAAAGAATATATTAGATTATATTTCAGGTTGTGCTGTCAGTTTTAAAATTAACTTCAGAAACATAAAACAAAAGAAAGAAGAAAAAAAATCTTTTCATTCAAAACTTTGAAGACAAAAAAATCATGCATCTTCTCTGCTGCATTTTCATTTTTCTACTGAAGACTGAATGAGGCAACAAAAGCATATGTTTGCAGAGTAGCCCTTTGTAAAAAGCTTTCCAATGCTTTAACAACCCCAGCAAGCCCCAGTTGATGTACCTGCTTTAATTACTCTCTGTTTAGAGAGCAAATGATAACAACCTACAAACCCTGAGACCTCTCATTCCCTGCCCCCCACTCCCCTGCATTACTGTCACTAAGGATATTGAGCATTCCCATACTTTCTGTTTATAAAACATATTTTCCACTCTGTTGGCTTCTGCACACATTTATCTCCCCTTCTTTCCCCTTCCCTCCCTCCCTCCACCCCTGCCCTGCTAATGTAAAGTGGGGCCCTTGGTTTCCTTCTAAGATACTGATATAGCAGCTTGAAAGGGTCAGGATCAATAAAGGAAAGAGCAGTAAGTATGTTGACATTTTTTAGACCTAGCAGACTTTGGTTTGGCCACACTTTGTCATGTTGTTTCCTGCAGAGCACTCTGTGTGTAACAGTCATGCAGGGAGTGAATACATTCACGTGCAAATACGGAAATGTTTACTGAATATCTCAGTTGAAGAAAGTTTGGGAAGGAGAAAACACAGCACTGGAATAGGGGTCAGCAAACTTAGCTTCTATATGAAGCTCTCTGACTCACATTAGTGGCTCTGGGCAAATATTTTCTCTATAATTTATTGAGTATGTGTTCAAAATTTATAGAGGAAAAGCTCTGTGTGACCCTGATAACACATCACTGTTTTCCCCAAAGTATTCAGTCCCCTTCCACTCTTCCTCTCTGCTAAACTCTACTTTACGTCTGATAGTTTATCAACAAAACCAAGTCCCCATCCCCTCCTCCTAAAAGAAACCCCTCTGATTCTCCTTTGCTTTGGATACAACTGCCAATGATGCACAAACACTACAGCAGTTACTGTGCCTCTCATCTCCTGTTAATCCAGAAACAAGTCAGGTAAGAGTGAAGCGATGTGCTCATGGGAAAAGAGAACACATAACACTATCACAGATATAATCAGCCCATTTCTTCTCCCAGTTAGAAAGGCTACCACCGCACCTCATAGATGTCCCCAGGTTTCACTTGGTGCTGAAGGACAAAGTACTTCCTTATTAGTACTAATCCATAGATTTTACTGTCCTTCATCTTGCTAAATTAGAATTTACAAACTTTTTTTGATTAACGGTTCCTGCTATTAGTGGCTTTATCCTTCAAATCTGTGAGGGTTTCCCTTTCCTCACAAACAGTGAAAAAAAAAAGCCTTCTATTATCTGCCAGGTTGACTCCAGATCCTTCTCACAACTTGCTGCTGAGCTGGCTTTTATCTACGACACGTCGGGTCCCTACAGGTTTGTAATTTGCTGCTCATATTTATGAAGCCTCTTTACTTTTTGTTCCCCTGGCTACGCCTAATTATCAGTTGTGTCATCCAGCCCTGCACTGTCAGGATGACAGAATGTTACTCCATTTCTTATCAGCTACTTAGGGCAGCAGGTAGCTCACCTTGTCTAACTGAGCTTCAGAACAATTTTAAAAGTGTTGACTGTCCTTTGTTCTGCAAGAATACCTTTTATAACTTGGGGTCTATTAGTTGTCAATGTTCGTAATGCCTAGTCCCTTCTGAAAGTGATGTATGATGCTAGGTAATAGCCTGTGGCTGAAAAACACTCAGGATGGAAAAGGCATTTGAGACAGACATTCCTGATATGGTGTGACTTAGGAGATGATCACAGGACAAGATGTGGTCATGTTAGTTAGATTACTGTACTTCACAGAACGAGTCAGATTTATCCCTTCTAAAGGCTTGAAATGTTTGTTCTAAGACATTTATCTCTAACCTGCTTCTGGTGAGCTGCCTATAAATTCAACTTAATTTCATTTGCAGAAGAAACCTGACAACAGCTTTTCTAAATAAAGACAAAAGGGATCCCAAAGCCTAAATGTGTTAAGTGTTTGCTTTGGATGACTGTAGGGAGGCTGTTTTTTCAGCCACTGTGTATTTACCTGACAGTTTTCTGATAAGCAGTGTGATACCAAAACCCCACTTTGTGACAGTGCTAACACCATCTGCCAGGTGCTGATAGCTTGCTGAATAATGCTGTCATCAGCACTCAAGTGATGATGGAAAGTTATTGCTTCAGTAACCACTACCGCTTTCATCTTCTAATTGGTTACTGCCACTAAGAACTATTATTCCAGAAAAAAAAAAAAAAAAAAAAAGAGAAAAGAAAATCATAGGTCATTTTTCTTTATCATGATGAATTACTTTTAGGCTGCCTCGCAGTGCCACCATTGTGTATTTACTGCTTTCTGCTTCCTGCCAATTTTACTTATCTACACTATAGAGTGAACTTTATTACTTGCCTACGATTGCTCTCAGTACCTGATTTGGTGACAAATACCCATAGAAAGTTTCACTAGACCTTGATATAATGAAATATTTCTTAAGGGCATACTCTGCTAGACCCAGCAGGCCAGTCTGCCTCATGAGGCAGGGTACAGTAGAATCATTTGCACAACCTTTGTTTCATGTTAATTGTTACAGATAAAATTGTATTAACTGAAAAACAGGCCAATTTAAAGAAAATGTATACAGAAAATTCTGGAAGTACTTTCATAACCAAGAAACCACATTCAAATGCATTCACTTATGTGCAAAGAAATACACTGTGCTCCACGCCTGCCCCAGAAAATTAACTGACGGTGGCTGACAAAACCAGAAAACCTTCATATTTTTATACTGCAACATTGAGATAGTAAAATAAATACACATGAAGAACCTCAAGTGTTTAGAATGCCTAAGAACATAATGTAATATAATTTAAGCCAGAATCAGTTCTCACTTGTGTCAGTATAAATGTGGAATAAAGCTATTTTGGCTTTAAAATGCCGTACTGAAGATTTTGGTTTGGCTTCCTGTATTTTGGCAGGATTTACCTTTCTTTTGCAGGACGTTCTGTCTTGCTTTAATGAAAGCTAGGATGTCAGCATCAGCCTCGCTGTCTCCAGTCAGAGGAACAGAGGAACAGTTGAAATCACCAGTACTTGAAGTTGGTGGGGTCCTGAAATAAGTAAGAATACTTGTGGACCCAACTGAGTGAGAAGGTTATTTTTCTGTTCCATTATCGCCTCTGTTTTTTCAGCATGGAGGACTTTGTTCTCCAGATACATTGTTAGAGATGGCACAGTTCAGAGAAAAACCAAGGTCAGCTTCTTAATGCTCTTATGTAGATTATTAAGAGTAGGTAATATCTTTTTAGTTTGGTAGGGCCACATGGTTATCAGCTATCAATCCTCTCACAAAGATTGAAAAATATTTTACTGCTGAGTCAAAGAGTTACTGCTGAGCAGAAAAATCTAATATAATGAGTTTGCCAAAGAAATGATTGATGTGTCTATGCCATGTGTTTGTTTGCTTCAGGAAAAAAATGCTGCTGGTTATTTCAACAGATCAATAGTATTTTTGCCTCCTGTAAGGGAAATAAGTTTTCATACATACCCAGAAGTAAATAATCACATGACATTCATGACATCTGCTGACAGGGGCAGCTCATTTCTGCTGCTGAATCTCCAGTCCCAGCTGAGATCTTGTATCTGTGCAGTTATATCATTGACTTCCCTCTGCTCTACTCAGACCCTCCAGCGGTATAAGATGATGTAGTACAATGAAGCTATTGTAATCAGCTAGGTATTTGGCTCTGTGTCTTTAGGCTTGTTTAAAGATCAAACACTAACGATGAAATGAGAAATATAGTGATAAAAATTACAATGTGGAAGGACGAGTGGAGCTAAAAGGACAAATTTTTTTTTTTACATATCCTACCTCTGTAATTGTAGTTATTTCCACTGTTCCTTACTGTCTATTGCAGTAGAATGTAATTGTGCCTGGCATAAAATGGAAGTCTGATACCTTTTTTTGGAGCTACTAATTAAGTCCTCAGTTTCTGAATTAGTGAACCAAATTTCTGGGAAAAAAAATCAAGAAATGGCTATGAACTTAATAAAATTTCTCTATTTATGTTATTTACAAGGTCATTTCAGAACACTAGTAAAAGACTATTTGCTTAATTGATTTTCACGTGATTAGCAGCAACAACATAAAACAAAAAACACACAATGTATTTGAGAAGGTACCGTCTAAATTCCATTTAAACTCCTCTTTTTCTTATACAAAATGCAATTTAAAACATAGGTTTTGGGGGATTAAAGTTTCTGTTACTTTTCTCTGCTCCAGAAATGGATTGTTTTGGAAAATGAAAAAAACAACCCTTGTGATTTGTTCTTCCCAATGCAGTAGGAAAAACAGTAACTTAACCATATTTTCCTAAGGACCTTAATAGCCAGAAATGTTGAGCAGAATAAGAATGTAGCTTCTGGAAGTATATGGACTTGGCATATTTTGATGGGGGAAAATAAGACGTAAATGAGCACATTAGAAAAAATAGAAAAGCTGTCAAAAAAAAAAAGTAGTTTTGATTAACGTGCTAAGCTAATTTTCACAAAGCAGTACCTCTTTTGAGAAAACATGACATGTAACCTTTGCCAAGGCTGACACGCCCAGGCTGTCTATGTCATTTCATTTTACCACAGTAATTTGTAAGAGGGGGACTCATGTATTTTATGGATAAAATCATGGGACTGAAAAAAACTCTGCATAGTTCCTGCCCTCTGCAATACTTACATACTCTGATCTCTCTTCTTTTTAAATGCCTTTATTTACTCTTTCAGGATCCTTTTCTCTTGCTATGGAGACACAGCCCTGAGGATTCATAAGCTCATGGGGAAAAAAGCCTCAGGCCAAATTAGGAACCACCTCTTTACTGTTGATAATGCAGCTACTTGGTGAAAAGCTATAGGTCAGCTTTGGTATTGTTTTGGAATCTGGAGGAAAATCTGCATTTTCAGATTTATTTTTGGTTTTCAAGGAGGCTGTTGTTGAAGTGACTGATAGAGGGTTATCTAAGTATTATATTACTTACTGGTTTGCTTTCTTCTCTGAATAGCCCATGTACGCTTCTTACCTTGGTTTTAAAGTAGGATTACTAGAAGTGGTTGAATTGTTTTTCCCAGCTGGATCTTCATTAGGGCTGATTCTTGTGGTCTCTGAAAAACTGAACCAGGAGCAGAAATGAAGGAAAGAATATAGCCCTTGTGGAGGGAATATTAATATATGCTAAGTAACTACAAATAAGCTGGTTTTCAAGAGGTTTTTTTTTTAATCTATATAAAGCACTTATTTACTGGAAGAGGATTTTCAGTGTGATCCAAGTGGTGATTAGGTTTCTGTAGAGAATGTGGCTATGAAAGAATAACAAACAAGCTCATAAAGGTTATACTTTTAGTAATTGCCTTCTAAGCAGGCCTTGTAAAGCACTTTGATGTATCTGATGTACAGTTTGTAATGATATATTTAGTTCACATACAGACTATTAGCCAAGTGAGCCCTTAGCTCATTTTCCACTCTTTCTTTAGTCAAGAAAAATTATTACTGAAATCAGTGGGAGACTGGATAAAAACTCAGTGAAGACTTTGGGATGTGGTTTGTTGATGATAACCAAATATATTGCAAACATCTGTTGTGCATTCTTGTCCTGGCAGATACTGTTATCAAGGAAGCTCTCCACTAGGAAGGCAGATTTCTGCCATGGGATGTCTTGCTTTTCCTGGGGGTTGTGAATGCTGCTGGATCGGGTGCTGATCTTAGAGAGAGTGGAAACACTGAATTACTCAGTTTTAGGATTTTTCCAGTAGATGGCAGGATTGCAAAATTCTTGCTTTACTAACTGCAGTAATTTGTTCATTGTTGGCTGATGAATTGATATTTCTGGCAGAGAACTCAAAAAAGGAAAGAAATTTATTACTAAAATTTTACTGTATTACACTGTGCCAGGTTCAGTTTTGCAGAAGATATTGTGCCCAAGAGTATAAATCATTTTCAAATGAACAGCTCCAGGTTTCCTAAATGTTTCTCTTTAACTCCTCAAGTACCATACCATTTGCACCTGCCTAAATGGATTAAAATGACCTCAAGACTCAGCCTAATTCAACTAAAGCAATATCATATTTATTGTTAATAATATTCAGTACTTTATTACACCTACATATTACAAGAGCTAGAAAGGATGTGTGATGTTATTACCCACTATGTGGTTTAACAATATCTAGGAACTTCACATCATAGCTCTGCTTTAAGATTTCCTGAACATTTTTTCCACTGATTTGGCAGTTCTTAAAAACTAAGTGATTTGGGTCTTAAATTAAATTTTCTAAACGGACTCTATGTCTGTGTCCTGAGATACCTAGGTATCCAAGTTATATAACCAAGGTTTAATAAATCACTACACATCGAGTAAACCATAGCAACCATCCATGGCTGTTCTTAGCCTGCAACAAATGTAAGGTAATGTAACTTAATGTGATCCTTTTTCATTCTTTTCTTTTCTCTGAAATAAGCTACTTTACTTTTTATTTGCCATGAACAGAATGTATAATTTTATAAATATTATGAGTTAGCTGAAGTAATTTATTTTTAAGCTGCAGTAGTTTATATGTTTGAATTAATTTTTTTTCCATTGAATTTAAACAATAATCAGTCTCCAAAATTTTTAAATCCCCATTCTAAAGGGGTCTTAAATTCAGATCTGTTAAAAAATCTAGACACACACTACAGGTGTGCTAGGGTTTGACCTGTAGGGATCTCACTTTCAAGTATATTTCTAATCCCAGGACAATAAGTCAAAACTTGTCTTAGAGTGCTCTGGGAGAACCAGGCAACTGAAGAAGGTGATATTAAAAAATACCTTTGACTGAATAAAGTGGTGCCCAGAATCAGGAAATTAACATTACTGTGCTCAGAGATGGACTTTAAATTCCCAGTCTCTGCTGTGGAGTTACAGCAAGACATTTTGTCTGTGGGATGCAAACTCTTCTGCAAGTTAAAGACATTTATAATGAAGCTTATAACTATTTTCTGTAATGACTCAAAATGTTGCTTCCATATAAGAGGTTAACAATTACAGTACTAATCTAACAAATGAGTCCTTCAGTTTGGCAGAATTCAAGTCCATGTTTTCCATATCCCAGAGATTTCTCTAATCCTTAGGCCAGAGGGATGACCCGTAACTGGATAATTAGCATCCTTCACGCTATAGCTCTGATAATGTTTCTATGGCATTGCAAGATACTGATATTGAATCATAATGGAGTAAAAGGGTGTAATTTTGCTGTGCAGTGGTTTGTATACTCAGATACAACTTGCTCCTAGCATGTTCTCAGAAGCCAGGACTCTCCTCCTGCATCTGAGTGTTAGATGCTCTTGCAGTGATGAGAAAAGATAAAAAATTTTGCTAGTAGTGCTCTAAATTTTATGGAAAATCATTATGACAGCACGGGGTTGGGGTAATGATCCCCTTCTCTGGATTGCTCAGGAGATGCTCAACAAAGCCAGATAAAACTGTATTGAGTGAGTGATCATAGTCATATAAGAAAGAAGCTGGTCTAGAGATCTCTAAAGGTGCCTTCCAACCAACATTTCTGTAATGTGTAAGCATGCACTTCTGGATCACAGTTTTGTATTTGGATGGACGTACAAGGTACAGAAGTCCTGTCTCTTTGCCTGGTTTCTATGTTCTAACATTATTCAGGTTCTTTTGACAATTCCCGTTTTCATTCTGAATCTATATGATTTTCCCTTGAGTTGAATTTAAGAAGTCTCTAACCACTGTTTCCTGATGGCTTCAGGAAAATTCCTACTTTTTCTGGAGATTACAGACAGTCTGTCAACTTCATATGTCTCAGTTCTTTTTTAACCTAGTACGTGAAGTTTCACTGAGTTGAAAACTTGCTTTTTTTGAGGGATCACCTATTGGGGGTATATGCCTCAGTTAGGCATAGGGCAGCAGCTACAGAGGTGTACACTATATTGTGGCAGTGTCTCCCTTGCTGCAGGAGCTCAAGGGCCAGAGACAACTGTCCTATGGACTGACCAGCTCCATCAAGCACATAGGGTAGAGGAGCCAGAGAGATGACGGTTGTTGTTTGATTCACCAGCTGAAAAAATGTGGTAAATCAGGTAGATTAATACAGAAGGTATAAAATTATAATGTTAAAAACCCCTCAGCTGCAGTTCTCCAGTCATCTGAGCCTTGGACATGTGGGGAACAGATGTTCTGCATAAAGGTAGGCAAGATTCAAGCTGCTTAATATCTGAGCATTTTAGTATTTGGTTACAAAATGAAATTTGGCCTAAGTTGCAAATTCATAGATAAATTGCTCAAGTTAAATTGTTAAAATGTGAAAAACTTCAAAATGACATTGATTATTGATGTTATTCCCAGATGATATTTTATCATCATGTAACATCAAGGAAAATCAGCAGGAAAGAAAAATTATTATGACAAAAAATGCTGGAAAATATGTAAACATTTCCCTTATTTCATATAGCATTAATATAGGGAGTAAAGCAAAAAAAAACAATCCAGGACAATAAATGTTAAAAAAATCCAATGCTCCAAGTCATCGGAGAACATGAAGTGTTATCTGAAAATATTTCCAAGGTAATCTGAAGTATCAGAAAGATTTTGAAGAAGAAGCTGGAGGGCAAAGAAGTCTGAGATTGTAGATATTGTGGGGCTTACTGGAACAGGACAAATGAAATTCAGTAAAAGGAACAGGTGAGGTTACAAAAGATCTGACCGAATTAAAAAAGGAATGCATTCCTTCTGAGAGAAGGAAAAAAATACAAATTTTTTCAGATGATTTGAGTAACTATCCAACATTTGCTTCAATCAAGTAGAATACAAGAATAGCTCAATACTATTGAAATTAAATATTCAGTGACAGAAGTAACTTTAACAGACAAGGATCTGATAAATTTCTTAAATTAAAGCCAATTTCATACCCTATATAAGGATGAACAAAACACTGGTCTTGAATTCTGAAGTGGAGCAGGCATGGAGTGCTTAGTCTAACAAGCATTTTAAGACTTTTTGCAGTCTTGACAGGAATGCATTAAGAGACGTATACATGGAGTACAAGTTGCAGTTAGCACCATGACTTTATAGTAGAGACAATATGGACAGGTAGGCTATTGTCTTTCAAGTTTGAGGGATTTTATTCAGTATTCCTTTTGACTAAAATAACTTCTTGATGATTATTTTAAGTTCCCTTCTCTTTGTAATGTGACTCTGGGATTGCTGATTAGACCCTTTTCTGTCTGAAATACAGAGATGGGTCATTCATTCTCCACTTTGCACAGTTGTTCTTCATTTTAGGTAATATATTCAGATCAGATGAGATTTACTATTTCTGCAACCTTCATGTGAAGACACAAGCAAAGATAAATATAGTCTGGAAACCTTCTGAATATACTGAACAGGTTAATGAGCATGAGTCTGTAGGCCTCTATAATATACAAACTACTGGTTTCAGCTATTTTAAGTATATCAAATTTGGTAATGTTTTGAACCTGTTCAACAAATAACCTTTCCTATGCTGACATGCTTTTTCTCATGCCAAACCTACTGATAACCCTGATGTCCCCCCTTTTCCCCACTTCAGCTCCGTGGTCACTGAAATAAATGTTTTTCTTCTTACTCTAGTGGGTGTAGGATCAAACTTTCCAATCATACTGACTAAGGCAGAAATGTTCACTGTTCAACTCTTTTATTAACACAGACCCATTACAACACTTAACAATTCAGCCTTTTTTTTTTTTTTTTTTCAATTGAAAAAAAGACGTTTGGCCATGAATCAATTGCATTTTATATGTGTGTATCCTTCTTAAGCCTCAAAAGGATTACCAGCTTCCCTTCTCTGTTATTTTAGTTATAAATTGATTTAATATAAAATACAATTTGAGGCTATCACATTCCCTTCCCAAGGATTAATTTTCTCTGGTAACATGACTAAGGTGTGTCAAACAATAACAATCCACTCGAATCATGCACTAGAAGGTGACCAAAACATTTTACTCAAACACATAAATAAAACTCAAGAAAGATTATGGAATATACCTGTATCCTTTATATGCAGAGATAGATAATTTATTACTTCTAATCCTGAAGATTGCATTTATATCCATTCACGCTCGGGAGTTTGTCTGAATGGTTTTACTGCATACTTACTCTGTCAACAGCAGTCTTAGATTTCTGACACACAGCCTACTAAGCTTTAGGTCTTATATCTATTGAACACACCTGTGAATTGAATACCATCTTGGAAATAGGTTTTATTTACACCACATTATATCAAGTATAATTCATGTCAGTTTCTGCTTTTGTGACCAGTTATTCTGCTGGGTGAAGATAGCAATACCATTGCAGAGAAAAAGATTGTTGATTTCTAGGTGAATTAGAAAAAAAAAAGAGCCATTTGTGTGTTTTGAGACTATGTAACCAAGAGGAGCAATCCTACACAATCATGGGAACTGGTAACTGGGGTCAAAGAAATCCACGGGAAATAAATATTCTACTTTTTCATACTCTTAAAGCCTGGGAAATTGGAAACTTTTACTCTGAAATGTTATTGCCTCAAGTAGGAGGAAAAGTAAATATTCATGCACAGTGGGATGTTAAGTCTGCAACTCCCACCTCACAAAATGCATAGATAGTGTTTCTGCTTCCATATATATCATACTGGAAATGTACCTGTGCAAAATATAACAGCCTAACACAAAATAAGATCAGCTTTATGCAACTGTAGGAGGGAAGACTAGTTAACTTCAAAAGATCATTGTAAGAAACTTGACAGAGATGGGAGAAAAAACCTATATTCATCTTGATTCCTTCTACAATTTAAATTCAAGAAGGTGAATGTTCTGGGTCTGTGATATGTATGCAAGGATCACCCAGACAATTTCAGTCAACTTGCCTAGAGAGAAACTGTTCATTAGACTCAGAACTATTCATCATTCTCTTAGACACAGAAAAATTGTTCATTATAAAGCACATGTGATTTTTCGCAAGAGACCACATGGAGCAGTACAGGACTCTGAAGTAAGCATGGCAGCTGAAAGCAACCAGGCACCTTCCCCTGTTCTATCCAAAATGCTAGGCAAACAAACTTTTCTGAGACCTGTACTCTGTTTAATTCTAGCTTAGACTGCAAAAGATATCACTCTCCTGAACAATGCATGAGGACACCAACTGGAAATTGTTGTTCCCAAGACCAAATGGGGCAGAGAGGTTGTGCAAGAGGTCCTTAGTTCAAAGTTAAAGAGAGCAATGGTCATGGATTGCTTGAGCTAATTTGGCTGACTTTGTGTTAAGCTAGACCAAAATGCTCTTGCTTGCATCAGCTTTTCTGTGGGACAAGTAACCTTCAGCCTAAAAACAGAAATGAAACACTGTAATTAGGCCTTAAACCCGCCAGCCATTTGCAAAACGAATAGAGCCCAAGTCTTGAGAGAACACAGAATAAGAATTGAAGCAGAGAAGACAAGTCAGTTTTCATCAGTTTGAGACATTCTTAAATGCCGCCTTAGACAACTTTAGAGGATTATGAAATTCATTCTCTGTACTGATTATTGATCATTTACTATAGATACACGAAAGTTTACAATAAAAATTGCAATCTATTTTACATTTATAAGAACATCCAGTATTCATTATTTAATGGTATGTAGGATATATTATGTTTGCTGAAAAGCAGGAAACATTATTTATGCAGAGTACAGTTATAAAATCATAGGTAAAGCCATGCATCAGAGACGGAGTAACAGTATAATGAGAGAGAAGGAGAAAAAGAGAGCAAGAGAGAAGTGCAGAGGGAGAGAGGAAAAGGGAAGGAGAGAGAACACTTCCGGTTATTGTCAATGAATATGGAAACCTGCACATTCAGGTATGTTTTCCTGCACTCTACTTTGTTTGAAGGCTACGAAAGATCTATTACTACAAATTTACATTAGAGGTTTTGAAATCAGAAATGACAGATGATGAAACAACATAAACGACTACGTTTTTCTGCTATAGAAGATGCACCAAAAGTTTTACAATATCCAACACAATATCATTGTGGAATAGTATGCTGCATAAATGTAGCACCAGGACATTTTAAATCAGCAAATCTATCTAGGCTACAATTTAAATACTTTTAAATTTTTTTGGGGGGGGTTTGCAGTCCCCTGAATACATTCCAAAGGAGATACAGTCTCCTCATATAGCATAATTGACTGATGATAGGATTCCTTTTCTTAGATTTTTGTCATGGGGTCCCAGTGTCAGGCTTTCAGGATCCCAAGACCAACAAGTCAAAAGAACTGAATTACAATAAGCTGCCTTCAATATGATTGCAAAATAACCAAATGATAAAAGATAATTTTCTACACAGTTATTTTTCTTGCAACTAGAAATGCAGCGTTTGAGTAGAATATTTGCAAAAGCGTTCTGGTGAACTGCACTCCTATTAAACCAGCATTTTCTTACAAGTAAGGAAGGAAGAAAAAAATTACCAATTTACCTGTTAGTTGATAAATGTTGCGAGGATTTGATAAACTGGGGATAAACAGTTGTGGTATTTGGTGAGATATCCATTTCTGGCTTTTCCTGTTGGGTTTAGATTGAAAAAAATTATGTAGGATTATGCTGGCCTACAGGTCTCAGCAATACCAAGGTAGGCAATGACTCATTCAGAAAATACTGTGTCTCAAACACACAGTATTTTTTTCACTTGTACAAACACTTCTGAACAAAGAGAAAAGTGTTTAGGATAGGTTCAAGTATTTTTAAGCTCAAGTTTTTAATATGTAACAGGTTTTCAATATGTAACAGCATGTGTTTGCTGATTTAAGTTTTTGGGGGAGCTCAGATGTATAGATAGGTCAAGATCAAAGAAATCAATCCCAATTATTTTTTCCAGTTTTCTAATCTTCTGCTGATGAATCATGAGAGACTGAATCCTGGACCTCTCCTGTTAAGTGATAGAGAAATCTGTGCTCCAGTGGATTCAAGAATATTACTTGCAGTGCTTTGAAAAGCCCAAATATTTAGACAGGCTAAAACATTATCCTCTTTGTCACTAATATGGTTAGGGATTTTAACCTGAAAAGCATATTGCAATGATAACTTGAAGTTAAGCTAGTTAGGTGGCACATTATGGAAAACTAAGTTCCTTGCGTTAAGGTCTGTATCTACTTTAGACTGTTTTCTTAAAAATACAGTTTAAATTTTTACTCATGAGAATTAAATAAAATACTGCCTAAACAATTCTTTTTTTATGACAACTTCTCCCCAAGGAGTAAATCCTCTCTTCCAGTTAATAATGAATGGCATGGGATGGACTGAACTTAGCACTCTTTTTCATTAGGCTGATGCGCATTTCATGGCAGTGCTTTGAGATGCCATATCACTAATTGGAAGACATTAAAAAGGTGTCAGAAGGGGAGCATAAGAAAGCTATATTTTCGTTTCAGTTGATCCCCCTCTGGACCCTCTTGTATTGTCTCTTGTGTTTGTGAAACTGTAGCTTTCAAACTGACTGTGATGAACTCCTAATACATTGTTTAAAATGGCATTTCTTTAATTTGTTTTTACACAAGCCATTAAATTACAACACTCTGTTTCTGCAGGGTTCTTGAACAGGCAATGATGGCACTGATGGGCCTCAGCTAGAGAGTGAGGGGACACATGCTCTGTGCTGAGAGCTGCTGACCCTCTGGGATTAGGAAAACTGAAAGGTTACTGGAATCTTCACAAACAAAGGAAGATAAAAACCAATTATATTTGCTGGGATTTGTCCATATTACAGCTATGACTGTCATCTTCTAACATACACATCATCAACCTGATGAAATCATAGTTTTGCTAGCAATAAAGATTATTTTTTCCCAATATACTCTGTTTTATATTCCTTCAGAGTTTTCAGCATTTTCTTGGCTTTCAATGAAGTTGTTTTCAGAAATGTCATAAAAGAAAATAGAGAAGAAAGCAAGGGTTTTGCTTCATTTATGTTAGCTTCATCGAAGTGTAATTCAAATTAGCTTTGTCTGATTTACATTGGCACAAGCACAGGTGAATAGGGCCCAAAATCCTATTCTTCCTGTTTCTTCCTATCTAGTCAGTTAACTCCTTCTCTATGAAATGAATGAAGATGTTACATTTAAGTTAAGTTATTTCATACCTGTAGATTTATTGCCTCTTCAGACCACCAGACTTCAAAGTCTTTTTGCAGCTTCATTTTGACTTTTTCCATAAGGAGCTGCAGGTGCTCAATCTCTACCTTCAGCCCTTTCAAGCGATTGAACATTGTTCTATAACTAATATGGGAAGAAGAAAGTGTATTATAGGTCTTCCAACAGATATCTGAACAAAGCTTCATCCTACCTAGAACAATTACAGATTTAAACTACAAAAGACTGTATAATACTCAGAGATGCAGGAGACACAGACAAACTGGTGTCAGAAAGAGACATCTCATGTTTTATAAAAGCTTCACTGGGCAGAAAGTACAAGAAACTTACCCCACAAAGCTTTTTATCTCACTAAATAAATTAGTGAAATACAAGTGGGATCACTATTGCTTAACAAAGTACAGGTTCAATCAAATATGTCAATTATTTCTTTTGATTTCTCAGCATGTTACCATTAATAAACAACTGGTCGCCAGAGCCTGGATTCAGGTAAGAGCTGAGACTGATTCCCCTTTCAGATGGAAGCTTCATTCATGAGGCCTCCTGGCTAACATATAGCTGGAGATTTACCCGTAGAATGAAAGAGCCAGAAGTTTCCTCACAGATTGTACATAACATAAATGTTAGCAAATTACTTAGAACTGATATCCTTGCATGTATTTTATTTTATCCTCCTGGCTACAGTGACATTAGAGCAAGGAATGGTTAAGCAATCTGTATTCTGCATATTATTTACACATAGTCAATGCTATATAGCCTAAAGGTTTTCCTTAGATTAAGGAAAGCAGGATATTTCTGAGTCAACCAAAAAGGTTCACAATGCATTTGAATTCAAACAACAAGTTTTTAACACTAGTCCTCAGGGAGGATTAAGCTATTTTTATTTATTTTTAGCCATCAGCCCAAGCATAAATTTTTCCCGCTCAGGTATTGTGGGATCTTACAGACAAAACAACCGCATATCCACAAATTTAAAAACTATTAGGGAACAACAAAGCTGACATTTTAAAAATGTCAGAGATAACCCTGAGGATAGCTGTGTGTGCAGAATTGTAACTGGAATGTACTATAGTATAATTTATCTTCTGAAGGATGGCAGAAGTTTGAGGCAGAAGCAATACCTTTTTTTTTCTTCTTCAATTTGCTCTCGAAGTTTCTGTTCTACTGGATCAAGCATATTTAGCTCTTCAGAAGGACTGGAAACAGCTATAGGACAAATGATCAGATGTAAGAAATGACCATATATAATTAGAATAATAATGATTTTCTAAGAGGTAGGTAATGAAATGGAGGTCATTAACCATTTCTCTCCTCTGGAAATATTTCTTCAAATTCCTTATTTAGGCCTTACTTAGTATGAGACGGTTGATAACTAGTGGTTTGAATTAAGTTGCCTTTTTTTTTTTTTTCCCAGTAAAGCCTGGAATATTCATTTTAGATATGAATAAAAGTGAGTTTTTCAGCCTGTTTTAAAAGTCCATTTTTTGGCATAAAACCCTACCAAATGCATTCAACCTGAAAATTTTAGCTACAAAGACAAGACCAGAACAGCAATGTTGTTGCAAAAAGGAGATACAACTTTATCTGTGCTGGTGCCTGTATATGGAGTACCAGAAAGAACAGTGAAAGCCAAATCCTGAAGGAAAAATTAACTTTGGTAAGCATTAAATTCAGGCAATTAGTATAAATAAGAAAAATGTCATGAAACTAGGTGAGAAATTTTTTGAGGTAGAGGAGAACTGAGGAAATGCCTTAAAAGTAGCCTAATTTAACCTAAGAAAGCAGCTTAGGATTTCCCTATACTATAACAGAGCTAGGTAGTGTGCAATAGGCAATATGCTTATTCTGAGAGATGGCAAAACAGTCTTTCCATCATGGGTTATATGTTCCACAGTGAAAGGAAACATAAAATTACCTACTGGTGTTACAACAGTTTCTATTTCTAGCATGAATGAGAATAGTTCAAGCTTCCCAAGAAAACATGTTGAACCTTTTTAACTGACAAAAAATGAAAGAAACAAAGATTTGCTGTACAATACATGCAAGTTTCCATCCTGACTATTATTTCTGCCAAGAAAATAAAATCTACATCAACCTGTCATGAGGCCTGAGGAGTGCACCCTTTTTTCAAGGAGAGGAATTCTGTCTGGAATAAGAGGGCAGTAATGAACCCTCTCTGCTTGTCAGAGCGCCAGCTGAAACCATTAATCTTTCATTGTAGCACCCTGTAACTTAATATAGATGAAGCTGAAAAGCATTTTATTTCATTTAGAGTACTTAGGTCAAGCATGTTAATATAGATGGCCAAGGCGGACAAAGCCCATGCTCAATTCTCACTTCACACACCAAAAGGCTTTGCTGCATGTGCAGATTACAAAAGAAGGACAGGGTGAAGACATTTGTCATGGAGAGGGTACCCTCAAAAGATTAAAAATTAAACTGTTTGGAATGTTAAAGGAATGCACAAACCAGGAGGTGCACACATCATATCAGAGGAGATGCTACAACAGTGACATTATATAAGTTATACCTGAACACAATGGATAACAAGAAGGCTATCATAATCATGCCAGAACTTTTAAGGAAAGCAGTAAACATTTCGGTGTTTACAGGTGATCAGGATTTTCTGGTTTGTCAGATTTCATCCTCAGGAGAAGGCATAATATGGGAAAGCACAGAGCTACACAGGGAACTTGTGGAGAGACACGTAGAATCATAGAATTGTCTAGGTTGGAAGGGACCTTTAAGATCATCTAGTCTCCTTACTGCAGAGCCCCTGAGGCTTCTCACTTGTTCTGACCTTCATGAATACATAGCATCAAGGTTTGAGAGAAATGTGCTCTTGTGGAACAAACTGAAATGATTTAGGGAGTTGCTGCCTCCCAAGTGAACCATGCTCACAGGCCATGTGAGCATCCTTAATATGTTTCCATGGAAAGGCAGCCAGATGTAGCTTGAGCCATCTTCAACAGTTGTTAAAGGGGACTCTCCTGAGCACACTGAAGTACATTTGGCCCATTTGCACAAGTTGTTTCGGTGTCTGAGTCAAGGAGGCAGTGGCTCTACCCTCTTATAATGAAGGGAAATAACACAGATTAACATCTTGAAATGTTAATGCTGTTTCTGAAGTGAGAACTTCCCTACATGAAAGCATCACCAAATTCTGCTAGTCATTACAGAGCAATGCAAAGCCATAATACTGCAGCTTTCCTTCCCTGATTTATTTGGACATACGGGACCTGGAAAAATATTTTTTCACTAGCTCTGAAAGGGCAGCCAAACTTAGACACAATATATGACAAATTTTTTGTCATATATAAAACTATCACGAAAAATGTTTTGCTGCTGCTGCTGCTTACAAGCTGAAGCAGGGATCATTTGATTGAAAGTTTCCTTCAGAAATAATAGTAAAGCCTCTTACATGAGACAAGCACCTCTTATCACACAAAGGCCTCAGCATACTCAACCCTGAATACAGCTGCAGCCATTATCTCTATGCTGGTGATGAAAGCAAGAAGCACAGCTGCGGGCAAGGTGAGCAGCACAAAGTTTTGTATATGTACAGAATGGAAAGAGATGAGTACACTGCAAGCTGATGGAGCCCCGGCAGCAAAACCAGCATTAGATATTTTATCAAGCAAACGGCTTAAACTTACACATCCATCCCTGTGTTCCAGTTACACAAGCAGAAGAGATCTCATCACAGTGCCAAGTGAAGTCCAGTGGTAAGTCAAGTCCATGACATGCCTTCCTGGGCACTGCTTTGAAACTTCTCTGGTGTCTTTTCCCATGCTATTGCAGTCTCCATTTCAGCTTTTTGTCATGCCTGCTCATTGCAACAACATGCTTGTGAGCTGAATAGCATTCTTCTCTTAAGAGTAGACCTTTATGAATCTGCCTACTGCAATATATACAGATGAACACATGGCTGTTCCAAGCAAACATGTTCTGCTGTCTGGTGGGGTGTATTTCAACCCTTTTGTTTGCTGCTGCTCTGCCTTCTCCTTATTCCCTGCTACTTCTTGTCTCCCCTCACCCCTTTACCTTTCCTGAATCCCTGCAGTGGCCCCTTTCTGCCCCAGGGCTCCTGCTGCCTCCCACCCCTTTCCTCCCACCAGTCCAGGCAATTTCAGCGGCAGCCAAAGCTAGGGAGCTAAGGCAGACGTTACTGGCTCATTGTATCTCATGTCTAATGTAGCATTCTTCAGTACACAGGTTCAGTTACTTTAAAATAACCTGACAGGGCCAACTGAGTGAATAGGCAGTAAAACATAGAGAGCATAATATTAAATCATAAATTTAAGATAGATACCTAAGAAAAAGTACTTTCTTTGTGCTACAGATTTTTATTCCTCTGAAGAGTTTCTTTTTATAGTATTTATCTGCCTGCCTATGCAGAATCAGAAAATGTTTATTAAAACATCAAATAATTTTATGCTTGTATTAAACACACATATACAAAGTACACGTAAATTATGAAAAACTGAAAATTTATGATAACCAATTTTTGCCCATATACATTAAAAATTTGCAAAACTGCAGAGATGCTACTGCTGGAATATTAACTATCAGTTATAATTTATGCAACTGCACAAAAGAACACAAAGTGGTATCTGCTTTGTTCACTCAGCGTTGACTTTGAATTCATTGATTGACAGTTTGTCATATGAAATTTGATTGTACAGCTTAGATCTATGCTTTCAGTGCACCAGCTGAGATGAGCCACTCAGCTGATGTGCAATATCACATGCAGTTTTAGTGCCCCAGTGATTTCTCCTGGGAAACAAATGCAGTTGCTGCAATTTGATCCTGGATAACGCAAACCCAGGTTTCAGGGATACAGGGGAGGTATGATGTGTATGTTTAGAAAAACATTGCCTCTGTGTATACTAGAGATTTATGTTGGCATAACTATATCCAATTCTACAAAACAGAGTTATTTTAGCAGAAGTCAGCAATGTCAATAAAGAATATTAGGTTCCTTTATGTTAGAGTAACTGCACATGCAGCTGAATGGCAAAACTTATGAATCCTATGTTCTTTAGTCTTTTGTTAGGAGTACTGAGTCACACCATGTAAAGAAGAGATTTTGACAGTGCCATATTGGGTAGTGAAACAGCCAGCAGCTTTTATCTTCAGGCTGTTTTTGTTTCCTCTTCAGATACAACTCAATGGGTGAAGAAGTGAGTCACAGGATACAATTGATGCCAGCTGCCTGATTAGAGAGGAAGGTGAACTCTGTAGAAGCTGACACTCAGGTTCTGTATCATAAAGGTTTGTGGGTTTTTTTCATAAAGAAGATTTTAAGAGGTAATGATTTTATTTTAATGAAAGGGCCAATTTTGGATCACAGGACGTAGTAAATTTTACAACATATTCCAAATCAACAACTCACACAGTATCAGAAAGAAATGATAGCACCTGCTAACTGGATCACTATTTCAAAGCAATGTGGTAAGCATGAATAAAAAGCACTATATTTAGCATAAGATACCAAGTGTTATCATCATAGTTTACTGCAAGCTGGCAACCACTTGAAATACTCCGACAGATTTTTGTCTACAGTCAGAAAATTTTGCAAGAAACTCTCTGTGACCCTGAACTTTATACTCTCTGGGGTGCTCATATATTTCTTGACCCGAGTGTATCCTACAAGTCAAACTCCTAGGGATTTATAGTCTTGTGCCTCAAATAACATTGTGCCCTGCCCTCCAGCTGTACTGTTGCAGTCAAAGATTTTCATTTTTTCACTGGATAGTCTTGTGTTTATCTGCTTAAATTTATAGTCACTTAAAGTAACCACATTTAGAATTGACTTCAGTATCCAGTTCATATTTTCACTGCTTTATTTATCATCTTTGCAGCTTTTAGCAAAGTTGGGCTTTATTGTTTTCAAACTGGAGCATGTGCTGTCATTGGAGTTTTTTAAAAAGAACTACCCATTCGTTGTTATTCAGGATAAGTTTACAAGTAATTCTCCCCTTCTTTCTTATGGGCCATGGCCCCTGGGCCATGTCAACCTTTGTCACTGGGTACCATGTGTGTACCTTATATGAAAGTAAAGATGGGTATGCAAAATGGAAGTTGGGAGAAGATGAAAACACCTTAGTGTCTGGAATGGTTTACATTACAGGTGTTAGAGAAATTTACCCCTTATCCTAATGCAATAGATTTTTAAAAATTTCAACCACTTGGTCATGAGTATACATTGAAACAAACTGTCCTATTTTCAGCACTTTACAAATTTGTGCATGCGTGGGGTACTAAGGGCATGTGTATTTTGTTGATTTTTATTTTAATCACTGAATTTAGTAAAAGGGTCCATCAGTACTCTGTTTTTCTTTGTATCATTGTATTGTTTATTGATTAACTAGCTAAATATTGGCTCAAACTGACTTCCAATGCACACCTGGAAAGTGGAGCTGTTTTTTCCAGTCTCTGTGAGCTGCTTTGGCTAAATACAGACTCACACTTCAATTCCCTCAAGTTTCTTCTTTGAAACTAGTCATCTATATATTTGCTCCTGAAAATACATGGCATATAAAACAGAAGGCGTTGCCTTCATGTCAGCTGCACTCAAGCCATAAAAGTTTCTGAAACCATTGTGGCCAGAAGTTCTCTGCTGGTTTCCAAATATACAAGTAAAATATACTGAAAAAAAAAATTAAAAAGGCAGCTTCAAGTTTAATATATTCCATATATGATAGTTGATCTAGTGGACTAGTAACATAGCTGGGTCTTAGTCAGGAAACGCCTATTTACTTAGATTCTCGCCTACACTTAATAAATGCATTTTACTATTTGATTACATGAGATTATTGTTGCATAGTTTATCTTGTTCATAATATTAGATAAAACCATGTCTGATATTTGAATGATCTTTCTCTGCCTCCTAAGGAGGGGTGTAGTTTGTCATCCGTAAGTTTTGAGGTTTTGTTATCATTCATTTCTACAACATCCAAGAGCTTTCTAAGTTTTGTCATGCTCTCCTTGAAAGGAAAGGATGGAAAATACTTCTGAAATTGTTTTCTTTTCATGAAACTCAAACATTAGGAATACACTTCCACCAATGAGCAGACTGCAGTTGAAATAAGAACATAACTTTTGTAAATCTAAAATAAGAACTCTCATGGTAAGAACTTGACTGAGAATAATATAGCACAACTTTACTGACAATAAGAAACACTTCAGGGTGCTGAAGGTGTGGTCACACTCAGTGTCACCCAGCACAGAAGAGATACTGGAGCTTAATGCATCCACATTTCTTGCTGGGGATCATCAGATAAGCAGATGTAGAGTTCTCAGTTCTGAGAAGTGCCAGCTTTACTGTGCATGAGCAATATACATAGGCATGTACAGTAAATCCTCTGCTTGCAGGTCATATTTAGGAATGCAGTGCATACAGCAACTGTGGGATGAATTCAACAGGTCTAATGTTTTCTAAAAATAAGTGTTTTACCTGCATTCTGTGTGGAACTCTGGCTGTGGTTGTTGCTACTAACACTCCTTACAATGCACATAAACAATTATTTTGGACTGTTCACTGAATGTAGATCAATGCCATTTGAAAGAACACTATGGAAAAACAAGCATACATGTTTTATACTTAACTGCTTCTGTTTCAGCTATGTATAGGTATACATGAGTCATGCAATTTATGTGTCACTTCCAGTTAGACAATAAAAAAGGTTTTGACCTGATTCAAGAGGTCAATTCTAACCAAAAAAAGGTATATGGTAGTATCAGCCTGAAAAAGTTTGATCTTTCTGCTACAAGGTATTAGTAAAAGACATTTAATCTGCAAACGAGAAGTAGAGGAGATGGAAACCAGAAAGGAATATTACAGCATTGTTAATGAAATCAATAAAGTATGAGCATGGGGTTGTACCATAAAGTGTGCAGTCTAACCCTTGTCCCAAATAAGAAGAAAGGTTTTGGGCTTGAAGCACCTCTACCACACATCTAATTTTTTTTTTTTTCTGTGCAAATAGCAGAGAATATGTGCTAGGACCTCACATCAGTTAAGTGTACAATAAAGACCAAATTACCACAGAAGTTTTGTTCCCACTCTCCCGCCTGACTACTCCTTTAGCCCTTAAATGAGTTTCCTGAATGCTATTCTAAATGTTGGTATGATGTACAAGTTTTACAGAATATTTCTGAAGCCACAACCATGGGATTTCATGTCAGCAGAAATGTTATTCTTTAAGAACATTAATTTTTTTGTTGTCCAGTGTTCAGGCACATGTGCTAGATCAGGGCCATATACAACCTGGGGACCAGATTATGGTCTTAGGACCCTCTGTCCCTGCTAGCCACTCTCATAACCCACACCACATGCCACGCTTTTGCTGGTCTGCCCACGCACATACCCATTGGCTCCAGATGCAGAACAGCTAGGCTGTCTGTGGAGGGCTACCAGCTCAAAAAGGTGCAAGAAGTTTACAGGTATTTAAGCATTTTTCATTGCTCAGACAGCTCTTTCATATGACCTATGAAAGAAAGGATATTAAGCAAAATGTTCTGGTAGTTGCCAGCTGAATTACACTGTAATGTGTACAGGTAAGAGAGAATCCTGACATATCCAGAAACAATTACAACTTATCCACAAGATTCTTGTCTGGAGAAGTATAACCATCCTCTGCACATTTGTGGGAAATGGTTAGTGACTATTTGTTCCAAGTCTTTATTTTCTTTGATCTTAAACATGCAAAAATTTTTCAGCAAAGAAGCAGCAAATTAATTCTTTTAGCCATTTCAGTAAAACGTAAGATGGAAGAAGTTTTTTAGCAGATTTTCATCTTGTTCTGAAATACTGGATATCATGCCATGCTATTTCTCATTCACTCCTTGTCCTGTGTTTTACATGATCAGATGGAAATTGCTATTTTAGATCTGACCTTTACCTTGAAAAAATAAAGCAAATACAGATGTGAAAGAGCTCCATTTGTTGTTTACAGTTCATTAGATTACAGAACTTCTGTTTGTTACAAAGAGCACTCACAGAGGAAACCTTGACTGACAGAGAATTAATGACACTACACAACACACCACTGGACACAGCCAAGAAGAAAGAAGTTTTCAGAATCTTAAACTGTAAGTTACTCTTAGAGCTAATAGAGAGAGGCTACTCTGAGATACACTAAAGCAAAAACAAACAAGCTGAGGCCTAGAATCAGTAGACTGTGTGTAAACCCAAATTTATGTTTTGTTCAATCCACCTCAACTGCTGTCTTAGAATTACAGGATCATTCTGGTTGGAAAGGATCTTGGAAGGCTGCATGGTCCAACCTGCTGCTCAAAGTTCGGTGAAAACTGAATCAGACTAGGTTGTTCTGACATGTGGAAAACTCCAAGGACAGAGATCCTTCAAACTTCTCTGAGGACCTCTTTCAATGTGTAACTATTCTCTTAACATCTTTTTCCTTGTACCTTAATTTTAGTACAAATTAGAGAACTAAGAGCTTCATCTCCAGATTCCACCTTGCTTACTTGCTAGTCAGCAGAAAGAGTCTCTAATTAATAATGCAATTCACATTGAATTTTTTAGTGTTTCAGAAGAAATACTTATTGCAAGAAAGCTTACAGAGACTACAAGCTGTTCCGACAACAGTGAAATCCAGAAGTCGGTGTCAATAAAACTAAGAACTGGATAGATATGCTACAAGTCCAAATAAAACTATCACTTGATCCAAAGATGTCTTTGCTCTTTTTTTGACATCTGATAAGCTGAAGTTGAGTGGATCACATAGGAAGCTTAATAGGAACCCATAAGTAATCTTGGAATTTTCTCTGACAGTTCAGGATAACATATATAACATATACTCTGTTGACCTAAAGCACAAAATAACATATGAAACCAAGGGCATAAATCTGTTAGGACATGTAACTTCACAGTTAACAGAGGCTAAAGTCTATGCTTTTTTTCTCCAAGACAAATCTGGAATAACTACAATGACTTAAATACAGACTTAAAAAGAAGCTATAAAGATCCTCTAATCTACTCATAATATCCTATGTAAGTACATATATATATATCTTCAAAATTGATCGTCTACACTATTTGAAGCATTTGTTTAAAAACTGATTTGGTAAATATTTCTAAAGCAATTCATATACTACAGTAATTGCTCAAAGCAAATTGAAAAGTAACTTTATCTTTGTCAGAGTAAAACTCCCATTTTTAAAAAAGGCAAAGAGGTACTGGTTTCTGAATTTTCAGCCAGTTTTGCTACTGATATCATTGTCTTAACAATAGTGAAAAATCATTATCCTGATAGCAAGCACAATCTTGCAAGATTTCTGTCAGTCTCAGAATTCCAAAAAATAAACCTTAATGCAAAGCATTTCTGATATTTTTTTCTTTGAAATAAAAAGACTGAAGAAATAACACCCTTCACTAGAAAGCGTGGCCTTGATACCACTAGAGGTCACCCTAGGAAAAAAATCAGTGCCCCGCAGGAACAAGAACAGCAAACTAAAAAACCAGTGCTATTGCTTGATATTTCAAGCACAAATATACAGAAGAACATAACACACAGAAACATCGTGCATATCAAAATTGTGATTTTCTAAGAGAAATCTTTTGCTTATTCCCTTATTCTGATGGCATTGCAAAGTGACTACACTGCATTTTTTTTATTTTTTTTTTTTTGCTATAAGTACACATTTTACAGACTGGAAATACATCAACCCACATACATGATTTTAGAGGAAGCATCTTTGGATGCCTAGCAGCACTGTGGACATGTTGCTTTATCTCTTTTAAAAAAAAATAAAAATCTTAAAATTCTTGATTTCAAACAGATTATTTCTCTTTATTCAGCCCATACATAAGATATCTATCATTTTTCAGCACCCAGAATGATGGTCTCAAAAGAGGCTATCTATTATTCTCCCTGGATGGTGTTGGATTTGTATGGGAAAACACAAGCTGCCAATTTGCTCAGCTTCTGTCATTTTGTGATTGAAACCACTTGTGTGTCTTCATTTCATGGCATTAGTAAAGATCAAGACTCTCCGACTTCATATGAACAAAGTTAAAAGGCATCTTGGTTAGAAGATGTAAAGCAGTGAAGTAAACTGTGCTCATTTTATTTAAATATGGATTTATTTAAATAAGAGATTAATTCTGATGCAAACCAGCAGTTTGGAAGTGCTATATGGTTTCCATTCACACAGATCCCAGCAGATGAGTTCAAGACATTCATTAATTATTACCCTAATCAATGTTATATATGTCTGTAGGATGCTGCTATGGTTGCAGAGAAAATTACCCTAAACTTCCTAAACATATCTTATATCCTCACAAGATAAAAACCATGCTGGCCAGCCTTTCTAGTAGCTATATGGTATGGGCTATATTTAAAGTATTCAAGGTCAGGTGGGATGGGGCTTTCAGCAACATGAACTAGTACAAGATGTCCCTGCCCATGGCAGAGGGGTTGGACTGTATGATCTTTAGAGGTCCCTTCCAAACCAAAACATTCTGTGATCATGAGGTATCGCACTCTGGACAAGTGAAAGCAGCAGTTCCTAATTTTATCTCCACATATCTCTCCAGATATGTAGAAATCTGTCAGATAACATATTTGCATCCTATCAGGTATGGGATATACAGTAGTAACAGCTATAGACAGAACGAAGAAAGCTTAAAACAAATATGTGTTACAAATCCAAAACCAAATATAACAGATGACAAAATCCTTACTTTCCAGCATTTGCCACTCTAAATCAAATGCTTTTATGCATTTTGGGGGATTCAAATATATCTGTTATTTCTAGTATTTTTTTTTTTTTTTCATGAGGAATGGACTTTTTCACAGGAAGTTTGCTCAAAAAAGAACTTGGGAGAGGCTCTATGAATAACAGTACAAATAAAAAATCTTATTTCTTAAAGCCATGTTACAATATCTGGGAAAATAAGTGGTATTTGAAATAAAATGTTGATAAAACTGGGCCTTAATGGTGAAATCCTTACAAAGGATGCAGATTCATTACAAAGACCCATATTTGTCATATTTACCCATGTTAGATTGTACTATTTTTTTCTTTTCAAATATCTTTACAGATACAACAGAGTTGGACAGAAAGAGAGAGATTAATTTGGTTCCAACAAACCTCTGCAGAAGCAGAAATGTTTTGCCATCTCTTAATGTTTCCAGGAGAATCCCAAAAGAACTGAAAGGTTGCTACTAGCCCAGATTTCAAAACATACATAAAAAAGAGAAGTGAGACTCATGGAGAACAAGAAGAATAAAAAAAAAGTATTTGAAATGGAAAGCTGTAAAACTGCATTTCAACTAAACTAATAAAGTAACTGCAATTATTGATAATGACGGGCATGCTGTGCTGAAGATTCTGCATCGTTGGCATCAGACTCTACTGTTCATGTGAATTTAGAAAGCATGTTTCATTCTGCACATAATGAATGACCCTTCTGAGTATGAAGCTTTCTGAGGATCTACTTGAAGCTGACTGAACAGCCTGGGGGACTTGCAGATTTATTATACATTTGTGCTGATATGGGCAGATCAAGCAGGAGTATGTTCAAGGTTCCTCCCTAAGTTCCAGAGCTGACCCAACCCCTACTTGAGATGTAGCTGAACAGCTACCCTCAGTTCAGTTGCTTCTGTTATGGAAATTTATTGTACAAAACATGCTTCAGCTAGCATGACAGCATGTTCATAGAAGTATCTTCCCTTACAAGATGTCACAGGATTTCCTATGTCATCAGGCAGGTCCAAGTTAGGAGTCAGTCTTCGCTCAGTGCTGGTGAATATTATGTTAGCCTGATTGTTTGTAATCATGTTCTATCAATGCAAAATTGGAAAGAGATAACTGAAATGCTAGTTGAAAGCATCTTAAGACAATGCTTCACTGGAATCATAAAAATCATAAAATATGCATTTTCGTTCTACAACATTGCAACCACCAGCAAAAGCTGGTTTTTTCACTCTTTTCTTCCATCTTTTCCACCCACAGGCAGCCTGGTGACCCAATGTTTTTGCTGTCAGTATTTCAATAGTGTGCACACTATTTAGTTTTAAATACTGCCCCAAAAATGCAGTTAAACATGCAAAAGGAATTTTAAATAGTGCCTAAAAATGCAGTTAAGCCCGTTATTCTGAAAGATCTTACTGAATAAAAGAAGTAATTTGCATAATAAGGTATTCTTTTAATTAATAAAGATGAAAGTCACACTGAGAACAAATCCTTGCAAAATATTTGATGTTTCTGGTTGTGTACTGAAACCCTGAAACACTGAAAAATATGAAGCACTCCCTTGCCTCCAAAGAAACCTCCCATCTATTTGTGTCCTTTGTTAACTTCCAGCATATGGCGTTTTAAGAGATCACTAAGAACAATGGGCTAAGTAATGGAGTTTTCCTTCAATAAGAAATCCACATCTTAAGCATAGCCATGAGGGAAACAGATCTACACTGTTTAAAATCCAACTAGAATAGCTTCTTAAAAAGTCTTAACCATAAAATGCTTTAAGTTAAGAAAAAAAAAAAAGGCAGCTGGAAGATGTTAACTTGGTTTCTAATTGAAACAATGGTGTGTTTTATTTCATGTTGGGATTTCAACAGACTCTTAATTAGAGGTTTTACCATGCAGTTTTCACTAAAAAATATCTTGATGACATTTTGGTCATCAAGAAGATCCTGGGAGACTTGACACCTGTTACTCCTTGGAAGAACATTCATCCAAAAAGGAAGGCAAGCAAATGAGACTCCCTAACTCACAGGACAGATATTAAGTCAAAATATCCAGAGTATTCCAAAGAATAATGAAGGGGGAAAAAAGTCTGGAAAATACTTTGTACGGTCCAGACTTAGTGATGATAAGCAGATAGCAATGCTCAAAACAAAAGCCAAAAACACATGGGCCGCCTGTTATATTGTGGAATACTAATAGGATATTTACAATGTGAACGTATAGCTGGTAAAGTCACTACTATGTCATTTCCTAAGGACATGAAAATATTTTGCTTACCTATTTTATGAAAAGCAGCTTAGTTATTGAAAACAGCATTTGCACCACAATTTTCTATTTAGTAAGAAATCAGAATACAAAACCAGATGTTATCAGATTGAAACACGAAATCAGAATACATCAATACTTTTTTTGAAAAACTAAATAAAGAATTCTCATAAACAGCATTGATGTGCTTCATATTGATATAACTACTTAAAGTGGCATAAAATTAATAAATAGACAGTATTAAAACCTGGAGTGAATTAAAGAAAGAATTCATGTTATACTGAAGATTTAACTTCAGATACTAGCATAGAATAGAATAGAACAGAACAGAACAGAATAGAATAGGATAGAACAGAAGAGTTCAGTTGGATGGTACCTACAACAATCATCTAGTCCAACTGCCCGACCACTTCTTGGCTGAACAAGTTAAAGAAAGTTATTAAGAGCATTGTCCAAATGCATCTTAAATGGCATTGACCACCTCTCTAGGAAGCCTGTTCCAGTGTTTGACCACCTTCTTGGTAAAGAAACATTTCCTAATATCAAGCCTGAACCTCCCTTGATGCAGCTTTGAACAATTCCCACATATCCTGTCCCTGGATAGCAGGGAAAGATCCTTCACTCCCCATTCTCATGCTGATCAAAATAAACCTAGTTTAACTCTTGGACTTCATTGACATGGACAGCATTAATTTTCAATGCTGATTTAAAAAAAGGATAAAGGTATGAAATAATAATATCATCAACAGAGCTTGAGATGCATGGCTAAGTTAGAGAAAGTGGAATCTCGTTCACTATTCTGCAGTAACTTATTTTCTTTTTGGGAGAAAGGAAAGTCCCCAAATTTTCTGTCTCTTATTAAGAGACTAATATTTTCCCTGTGTTACGTATACACAGAAATGAAACCACCAACTGCAATGTCTCCTGTGTTAGCTCCAGCTTTCATGTGAAGGTCCATGAAGGCACATTTGGGGATTCTTTTGTAGACCTAAAGGGGGCTTCAGGTGTTACTGCCCCAGCAGTTTTCTGTCACATTTTAGCTGAAATTTACTGTCCTCAAAGTGGGATTCTCATATGAACACTTGTAGGCTGTTTCAGTTGGTGGAGTCAGCTTAAAGTACCTTAAACTAAGTTTGGATTACTTTACACTTATTTGAACTACTTACATAGACACTTTTAGCTTCACAGCTGTGTCAACAGAAACTGCAAGAAATAACTTCTCAACTTCTATAACTAGATGCAAAAGAAATGACCTTTAGTCCCTCTTGGAAGGAGGAAAATTAAAACTGTCATTCAACAGATTGTCGCAACATGGCTAGAAACTCAGTCTCAGGACAAATCACTCTTTGTTAATGCGAATTCAAATTAAAAAAAAAAAAAAACAAACCTAAAAATATGGAGATCTTAGATGTCTCTGTTCTTGTTTTGGTCACCTTTAAAAGAAAGAAAACCAATACCAAACTCCCAAACCCATAAAACTTTTGCATTGGGTTTCTCACCATGCATAAAATCAGATACCTTTTGTGCCAAATCTCTGGTAAAGTTCACAGAGTCCTTGTTCTTTATGGTATGGACTACTGTAGAAACATCGTGGCAGAAACTGTCATAGAAAATGCAACCTGACCCACAAGCAGACTCAGCCCTGGGAGAGAGCTCGTTGTCCCTGTTGTATCCTATTGTATCTGAAATGTTTTACTCTTACCTAGAGCCGCCCTCTGAATGTGCCTCTGGGTTATTTCTCCTTTCAGATGGTCTGCAAAAGACACAAAATGTGAATAGCTAGAATTCAAAATGTCAAAAAAAAATGTCGTCATTGCTTACTTCCCACCATTTGAAAACCCTGTGCTACTTGCCAATTTAAGGGGATTTTTTGTGATCCACAGAACAAGTAGTTTTCTAAGCTCTCTCCTTCTTGCTACTGCAAGTAAACAAATAGGAATATTTGGGTCTACATATCCTCAGATTTAACAGAAAATGAAGCTATTTAATGTCAGGAACTTTCACAGGATAATGATCTCCTGCTGCTAGATACAAAAGAAGTCCAAGTAAGGCTAGAAGACATACAGTATTCTAAGTATTTGTCCAAACAGTTTGAAATACTATGAACAGTATTTGTTCCTAGGCGCTAGCAGTGGAAATGAGATATTAGCTCATCCAGTCCACCTCTTTGCCAGAGAAGAACTGGTTCCCTACCATACATTTGTTCCTGTTCATCCAGCTTAATTTTAAATATCCCATGTACTAGAACTTCTGCAAGTTCTACTACTCAACAGAACTTGCTGTGTAGATGCTGTTGGTCTTTGATAAAATTTTTTCTTTAATTTCATTATCTCATTATCCCTAGTTAGGCTCTCATGCTCCGTACAATTTATCTCTACCCTTCTTTTATTAATTTCCTCCTTGATCTGTGACACTGTTCTAGTTCACCAATTATTTCAAACAATAATTAGATTACCACATGGGAAGCCATTATTCATAGATATTAATGGAACCAATAAAGGAAAAACATAACCCTAAATGTGCAATTTCAGCAGTATATATGTTCCGAGGGAGGATGGGATTATGTCTTTCAAGTTTTCAAATCAAAACAATTTCTAAGCAGTGACATGTCATAATCTTTACTAAGACATACATCTGGATACCAGGGAAAGAAAAAAAAATCCATGATAGATTTACTTTTTTTCCCCAGACCTGTGATTATGTATATTATATCAGCATGCATTCTGAATTAAAAAAAATCCTTGTGCTTACAAGCAAAACCTTATAGACTAAGATAATCAGAGCTAATTAAGTCATTAAAAGTTGCCAAATACTTAACTGGAGAATGTGAACAATCTTTTAAATTCACAGATCAGGAGAATTAGACCGTGAAAAATTAAACTTCTTTGGGAATTATGGGAATAATTTAAAAGTATTTAGTAGCCAAAACCCAGCCAAAACCACGGTTCATTGTAGAAGAGGTATTATATGCAATACATTGCAGTAAAACAACCAAGTTATGTTACTTTCGATGTTTTTAGAAAGCAAACCAAACAAAACCAAAAAAGCCCTACCTACTCCTCATCCACAAATTGGATTATTGCAGATATTGCAGATCCACATTTTTATGCAGAGGAAGTTTTATTCTTTTCAATTATTTCTATTTAAATCAATTAATTCTTTTGTGCTTAAAGTTATCTGTAAAATTAAGAAAAGCCTTTACCTACTAGGAAACAGGCTAAATAAAAGAATTAACCTTATCTACCTCACCTATACCAAATAAATCCTCCATCTCAGGTGTACTAACACAACCAAAAAACCCATTCAGATAAGTAAGCTCCTGATTTCTGTAATTACAGACAAAAATTAATAATTTTTACCATTAAAGGCCCAGTTACATAATAAACACTCATGTTACTTACCATTTGAAAGCTTCATATAGCAACTCAGTTGATGTCAATACTCACTGAAATGTAATTAAATGTACCATTTTTTTCCTTAAATTGCTTTTTGCTATTCTGGATATTTATACCCTTTATTCTATTGTACTGTATCGCACAGGGTGTTGTTGCTTACTCAATATTGAGCCATGAAAAAGCTATGAAACAATTTGTAGTAAACTTGAGAATCATCTCAATGGATTACCACTTGTTTAGGTGCCACAGAAAGCCATCTATTCATGTATCTTCATGTGAGGGCTCAGAAACTCACTTTCTTAAGCACTCTGAGCTGCAGAAGGCAATGCCACTGTCATTTGAAAAAATGGTTCTAGTAGTGAGAACATGATATTCATCAAGAACCAACTGAAAATAAAGGTGACATACAAATTCTCTGTCCTGTCAACACGTGTTTTGGTAGCATCTTTTGGGTTTGCGAGGAAATGGTTTTGTCAGTAGTGACTATAGGAGTGGCTTCCATGAAAAGCTGCTAGAAGCTTCCCCTATAAGAGATAGAGCCAATGCCAGATAGTTCCAAGACAGATCTGCCAAGACTGAGCCCAACAACAATGGCAGTAGAGCCCCTGGAATAACATATTTAAGAAGGTGAGGGGAAAGTAGCGAGAATCTGTGAGAGAAACAACTCTGCAGGCACCAAAGTCAGTAAAGAAGGAGGGGGAGGAGGTGCTCCTGGCACTGGGACAGAATTTCCCTGCAGCTTGTGGTGAAGACTATGGTGAGGCAGGCTGTCCCCCTGCAGCCCATGCAGGTTAATGGTGGAGCAGATACCTATCTGCAGCTCATGGAGTACCCCATGCCAGAGCAGGTGGATGCCTGAAGGAGTCTGTGACCCTGTGGGAAGCCCATGCTGAAGCAGGCTGCTGGCATGACCTGTAGACCATGGAGAGAGGAACACATGCTGGAGCAGATTTACTGGCAGAACTTATGACCCTGTGGCAGGGGGGGACACGGTGGAGCAGTCTGTTCCCAAAGGATTTCATCCTGTGGAAGGAACCTGCACTTTAGCAGTTTGCAAAGAACTGCAGCCCGTGGGAAGGACTCATATTGGAGAAGGTCATGGAGAACTGTCTCCCGTGGGTGCGACTCTACAGTGGAGCAGAGGAAGCGTGAGGAGTCCTCCCCGAGGAGGAAGGAACAGCATATTCAACATGTGATGAACTGACTACAACCCCCACTCCCTGACCCACTGTGGCACTCAGACCACCTGTAATCAGAAGGGAACCATAGAAAACTTCTCCTTCTGCTAGAGAAATAAAAATGCAGTCTACTTATTCTTGTAGAAAAAGACTTCTTTTTTTCTTCTATGCATAAAAATAGAAAAGTGACATTTACCCAGTTCATATAGTCCAAATTATCTTTTCAGGGCTGCAAAAACTGAACTTCATTTTGCAGAAAACTTCCTGAGAAGAAACTGTAATTGTATTATGGGAAAAGTAGCCCAAAGAAGAATTCTAGTTCAGAGGACATGATGGTACCATGAGGCACCTGACTAATTCCATACCAAGACTTAGCTAGATATGATTTAATCTTCCAATTTGTTTTAATCCAATTTGAAATCTGACAGTTTATTTAGATTTTATTTGGAAAAAAACCTGCGTTTGATGTACAAACTTTTAATTTTGACAAACCCTTAACATTTTCTGTACATGTTTTTGATTAAACTGATCTTGTTCTGTTTTCACTACAAATACTTGTGGGAGAGAATGGATGTTTCTGACCTGCTCTACTTTTCTGCCTCTGAGAGCACCATCACCCCAATGAAAGGCTTGAAGTTCATAAGTGACAGAAGTAGGGGATGATTTCAGTACTGTTGCCTGCACAAACCTTCCCATACAAACAAATGGAAGATTTCAATCTTCAGTACTGCCAGTTCTACAACCTTCATAAACACAAATATTTACTCAAAGAAATATGAAGAATCACATTGCCATAAAAAATCCCCATGTCTTCTGATTCCAGCAGTGTAAAGTTGTAGACAAGGTAGTGCTTAAATGTGGTTTGCAAAAATTGAATTTAAGACTTGGCAAACATCTCTCAACATATGGCTAATTATGTTTCCTGAAGTTTCACCAAACAAGAAGCTAAAAATAGGTCTGCAGCTGATACCAAATATTTTTTTTCCAGTGGAGTCATTCTTCATTTGGAGATAACAGTCCCAATAAAATATTGAATGCTGCAACTCCACATGTTTTGGCAAACAAAGTAGTTTGGGGGAATTTAGGAATTCACTCAGCATGCAGCCAGCTGTCATTAAGGCTGTGATAAATCTGTTGGTTTTGGCCTGTGTTTCTGGACACACGTACCATCCTGAGGTATGGAAAAGAGATGAACTGGTAACACAGAATTTAAGCTTTGTCACAGGAGACAAAAGAAAGGAGAGAAATGGAGAAGACAAAGTGGAATGGAGAAGTCTAGTTAAGATTGATGTAAACCAGAGGACAGTAACATATAAGCTGACTAAATAAAACAGAATCCATAACTTGAATAGTACAGCTGTCCTCTTACTTCTTGTCTTTGTGTTCTTCTGTTTCAGGGAGCTGAAATTATTTTCCAATTTATTACAGACAATGAATACTTCGATACTACTTCATATGCTTCAGGGCAATATAAAAATGAGTATGTTACAGTTAAAGAAATATTGTTTTTAAAAAGTAGTTTGGTTTTGTCTGAGTCCACATTACAGGTTTTAAAGCTTCTCTTATGTTTTATCTGACCTTCCTTATAATACTATTATAAGGTTTCAAAGACTGCTAACTTGAAAGATAAAAATACTGGACAACATATGAATACACACACAACCTTAACTCCCTCTAAGAGGATTTGATGTAGATGGTGTCTTCTGACTTAATAATTGATAAGCTGGAGCCTTTGTCAATAACCTCTCATCTCTCGTTATTTTTTATATTTTGCTCTTATTTCACATTTTCCAAGCCCATGTTTAGCTTAAAAAGTCATTTCATCCAGGAGATCCTGAAACTTTCATACCTCAACTAGGATGCTGTATCTCTTTCTCCATCTTTAAGTAAGTTTTGGTGTTACATATAATATCTAGCAGAACATCCTCTTGATTCCTGGAACTCGCTCTCTAGGGCATTTTGAGTCCCTAATAATACCATATGGTTTAAGAGTTAGATCTATTTTTTTTTTTTTTCTGCTTTTCACACCACCTCTCCAGCAATCAGGCTGAGAGTGCACAAGAAGTTGGGAGGAAGAACAGTGAAGACAGCTGACCTCAACTGACCTAAAGGATATCTCATACCATATAAAATCATGTTTAGCAAAAAAATACTGGGGGGAAGAAAAAGGAAAGGAGCTTTTGCTTTACCTATTGAACTCTCTTTATCCCAACCCATCAGTTTTCTCACTTTTACCCTTCCAATTCTCTCCCCCATCCCACTGCAGGGAGGGAGGTGAGTCATGGTGTGGTGCTCAGCTGCCAGCCAGCCAAGGTTAAACCTCGACAGGAAATATGTGGGGTTGTTGTTTGCAATGCAATGCCCTTACATATGCAGTTGGGCCCAGTTATCACCCAACAATGAAGACATTCCCAAGACTCTGGATCTATTAAATTTGATACATAAAAGTTGCATGCATCTACAGATAAGGAGTCCCGCTGAATGAGTACAAATTAAAGTTGTATGCTCAGCAAACAATCACTGAGACTTCTAAGACAGAGAGAAGGGTAACCACATAACTTTCATGAGCCTTGCAGAGATATATTTTTTGATGAGCTTGAGGCCAGAGTTGTAACAGCTTACAAAGAATTTCTGAAAGTAGGAGCCATTGAACCCAAATGGAGATATTTGAATGGAGTAATTTCTCAAATGAAGAACATTAAGAGATAGCTATTCAAAATCCTAACAGATATGTTAGACACTTTTGACAATCTGGTGCTGAAATTGTATGAGAACACCACCTATGATAAAAAGTATCTGGCAAGAAAAGTCACGGAAGATTCTGTTTTAATTCAAAATCCCACAGCACTAAGAGCAGACAAACTGTTCAGCCCTTCTCTGACCCAGATGAATATTTTGGGGCAAATTCCAACTCTTCTTTGCAACCTTTGTACTTCTCTGATAGCAAAAACACATCAATCACCTGAGTCTATTAGGGCAATGTGCAGGGGAAAAGGAGTCTTCACTAATAACTAGGACTACTTTCCATAAAAAGTGGAGTATGGAAAGTGATTAGTGCATATAAATTCCTAACAGTCCACGTACAGACAGGAATATTTAGAGTAACAAACAGAAAGCACTAAGAGCTCTGGACTGCAGTTCATCATCTCCTTGAAACAGGAACTCAGAATCTGGATGCTTTCTGACTTTAGAAACAAATGCTGAGACGTTTATTCTGTTGTCGTCCCAAAATTGGCTGCCACTAATCAGATGGGTATTTTTTAAGTTACACTCAATGCTGCCCAGGGAGTTTTAGCCAAACATGGATGTTTAGCAGCAAGTGCAGTCCAAGAGTCTTCAGCAGAAGGACACATAATTTCTGAATTCTCAATGGGTAGGAGATAGGCAGCTCAGTCAATAAAGCAGCACTTCTGTATATACTAGCAAAGGCAATTTGTTATATCTCAGGAATTAAAGTGAATTTTTTTTCCCTAGATAGCTGTCCTGATTGGGGTTCTTTAATTTCATTTTCATCCTTAGAGGCCAGAGTGTTATTTTAGGTGTTGTCCAAAGTTATCAAATCTTCTGTGTATCTATTGTCTTTTTATATGCCAGAAATGAGACAGAAATGATGCACATCTGGAAACTGTTAATCTTTTGTTTATCACATCTATTTTTTCATGAATTAAATATTAAGCCAGCCCAAAAAGCATGGGTAAAAAGCAATGCCATATGGATAAGGAATCATAATCTGTCAATTTAGTACTCTGGATGCTCACATGACTAAATGCAGTTTATCTCTTTGATATGTCTGAGAAATTAATGTGAAGAGAAAGAATAAGGAAAATAAAGTCAGAAAACCAGCTTTGTATATAGGTCCTCTCTCATTTTTATTTTTATGTCCAGATTTAAGAAGATTAAAAAATAAGGGTCTTAAAGCACAAATAGGAAAAGTCAAAGAATTTTAGCCCCCAACAAGTTTTCTGGTAATAATGTATCAGTTAATATTTTGAACAGAGAATGAATCCATCCAAGGATAAGATGAACATGGTTATTTTCTATTATAATACATGGCTTTGTAATTTATATGCAACACTTTGACATCTAGTTTCATTTTGTGAAATTTTTTCTGGCCATGGCTGCCCAACAGAAAAATAAGTATACAGTTCCATGCTTCACTACATACTTCAGTTCCACAACCTTTTAAAATGTTGATATCTTACCCAAGAAACTGATCCGGAATTTAGCTCATATTGCCATGTGGCTTCTGGTCAGATGAGACCTACTTAGACTGATGTTAGGAATCTGACAGATATGACACAAAATTAAAAATCAAATAAATGGTAAAAGTAGTATGGTGCTGAAGCGGTTCCATATGCTACCATGTTTTGAGAGCATGTCAAGGTTTCAGGGTGATTGAAACAAGGTCAGACAGCTCTGTTAGAGCTGCCATCAATCCAGGTGTACCTCTGAAGTGAGACAAGTTAGACCTATAATGTTTATGTTGCTTACATTAAGTATAGCAAAGAAGGATTGTCTCTCCTGGCTTCAGAAAGCCACAGTAATACTTTATGGGCTATTATAATAGAGTTTATGTTCTTGTTCGTTTTTCTCCTTGTTTGCACTCCTTGAGAATGGGTCTATGACATTTTTTAATGCTTATTTACTTGTACTATATATACTAAGACTTTGAGAAATGGATTTTTGAGTGTTTGAAATGTATTAGTATCCCAGTAAAATCTGAAATAGCTTTAAAAATATATATTTACAGTTGTGGATAAGCCTAAGTCTGCTTCTTGAATTGCTCATCAGTTTAAAATGCAACCTGATTCAATATAACTGGCATAATGATGTGATCAGCTCTGAACAGACATCCTCCCTCAGCCTTAGCTAAAGTGCTTAAGAACATCTTCATAACAGAGTTATTCTCTGTTGATTGCACTCCTTCTGCAACATTCACAATCAGCTGTGGCAAAATCACTAGTGCTACATGATTTAGGAACTAGATTTGATTAGAAAAAAGCTGTTGTATTTTAGTACACGTAAGTACATATGCCTATACTGCAAGTCTGCATGAATGCTATCCAGATGTGTAAATGAACCACAAGATCCCAGGAATAACAATTTTCTATTTCTGTGCTCATGAAGAGGTATTGTTCTTTGCCAGTGCTACTCTGAATAAGCTAAAGTCTACTTCTTCAGAGTTTGCAGGTTTGACTCTTCATTCATAAAATCTTGGGACATCCAGTACTAGACAGACATGATTAAGGAAAGCTTTTTGTACAAAAGACTGTAAAAGTTAAAAAACCCCACCCATTAATACACCATTAACTATCATCTAACCTCTGCTCTTTAAACAGACTGACTCAAGAACTTACTAGCCTTTTAAACCAGTAAAATGCAGTGTTGCAATCCAGCAATGACTACCTGTTTTCAGCCTGTAGACAGCCTACAATCAGAAAATCTGTTAATGGGAGATACTGTTCCAAATTTACGGTCATGGCCATTCATTGTATGATTAAATCCAATGAACTTGGTCCATTTAATTTTAGCTATTATAGTGAAAACCTTAAGTAAAATGCGTTTACTTGATTTCTTCCTGAGCATAACTTTTTCCTCTGAAAATACTTCTGTTTCTAAAGAACAGAACATCATTTGTAATAATCAGAAAATGAAAATGTTGCCTGCATATGTAGATTCCAACACAGATCCAAAGAAAACATTAACATCTTAGGCCTGGAGTGACTGCTGCACTAATAAGGTTCCCCTCAGGGGAGCATAACAGAGCTCTTCAAATGAATTCATTCAGTTTGGTATTTTCTGAATAAGTCATTTAACAAATCATGTTTTCTCATTCTAAGGACCCATTCAGCCTATGCACTGTCACCCAGGGACATTGCCTATTGTTTGAAAGTAAAAACAAACATATGTAAGCTACTCCAAAACAATGGACAATATTTAGCATTAGCATAAACATATGTATTGCCCCATGAAGCCAAACGACTTGTACCTTCCAAAATAAGTTCCCCGGAGTTGCTGCAGAGACAGTTTTATATTACCGAAGATGGTATCCTCTTCTTACAGGGAGGGGCAGAAAAAGGGCGAAGGCTGACAGAAAGCTGATAGGATTCTCCTGACAGTCTCAGCTCTAATAGAGCAGGGATGATAAATCCTATGCCAGCTCGGGACTGACAGAGACATAGCAATGACATCTCTCCTTATGTCTTTTCTGACAATTACCCAAGCATGACCATGAGCTGCAGGAGCAGCAGAACAGACAGCTCTATTATGGCTGCCATCAATCTAGGTGTACCTCTGAAGTGAGACAAGAGATAGACCTATAATGTTTATGTTGCTTACATTAAGTATAGCAAAGAAGGATTGTCTCTCCTGGTTTCAGAAAGGCACAGTAATACTTTACGGGCTATTATAAGAGTTTATGTTCTTTTTCTTTTTCTCCTTGTTTGCACGTGCTACTGTGTTTTCTGGGACCTCTCATTGAGCTAAAAATATTACTTTACTATTCATTGCTTAATCATAGGGTGCCAAGAATTACACTAAGCCCTGCCCCAGCAAAATGCAAGCTTTGCTCACATTGCAGTGAATTCTGAGATATTAAGCAAAAATTCTCATGTAAATCAAAAATATGATTTCTTGATTACAAAAGAGGCAGTTAATTAATTACTCTGACTCACTGTGAACACTGTGAGGAAAAAAACCATATCATTAACATGAACCTTTCACTGCTAGCAAGAAAGAAAAATATAGTGTTGTCACTGTCTGCTTTATATTACTAGCCAACTGGCCACTCCTAGAACAAGAAAATAGGTTGTGGAAACTTTGGTCACAGTGCTGGGCCTGCCCAAGATGGTAGCAACCAGTTACCATTTTGTGACCATCTATCTGGCAGGCCTGGGTGAAATATATGACATCTGTTCTGCATTACAGCACCTTGAGAGAGATCTTATGAAAGATTCTGGGAGAGATCACAGAGTTTTTATATTGTACCCTACAGATGCTATGGCTAAGCTGAGCCATGAAATCATGCCTGAAGTGAACTGAAAAAGAAGAACCTTAACAGAATCGGGGTTAAAGTAAGTTATATTTCATCATGGAAAGAAGGAAATAAGTTAAAATGGAAGGAGATTAACCAAAGAGAAAAATAAGATGGAACATTCCATAAAGCAAAGTAGATCACTTTTCCAACAAAGAACAAACTGCAGATGGTGACAAGGTGATTAAGAAAATAAAATCTGCAGAAACTCAGCTGTTTTTCCTGTGTTTTCAATTCCATGCTTCCAAAAATTGAAACATAACATTTAAAAAATAGATTCCAAAACTGCAGTCATAATGGCACAATGATTAGATATTTATCCAAAACAAACACTTAGGAATTATGTTTTTTCAGCATTAGGTTGCAAAACAATTGGGCCAAAAAATTAAGGAGAAAGAATCTGAAGACTGTGTCAGCCATGCTGAATGGCTTCAGCTTTAACAGCTACTGCTATTTTTGGTGGACACATAAACATGCCTCATTTATTACAAAACTGCTTTGAAACTGACCTGGAGATCAAAAACAGACTGGGGCTTCTAGGCACTGGGCCACATTGAATAACATCCCAGCTGGGAAATTACATCTGGGAGACTGTTTGTCCCCATGGCCTATTTTCCCTTCTGTTTTTCTCACAGATGGCTGCAGGTTTTGCAGAGCTATTATACTTTGTTACGTTAGTCATAATTGACATCCCTCAGGAGTAAACAGCACAGTTACTCCCCTGAGATTAAATATGGTAGAAATACCACTTGTGTTCCTTTTTCTGCCACAACCAAGACACTCTGTAAAGTGGCAGAGGACATCTACAACATGCAGGCAGCTTCCCAGGAGAGAAGAAATCAGTGTAGACTAAGCGTAATGAGGCTTTATTTTTATATATATTTCGGTGCTAGAACAGAAAAAATGATGCATCAGGCAAGTAACCTCTATTTTTCAGAGATCTTCTAGTCTACACTGAAGGGTACTTGCCAAATCTCCTATTTTTCATGGTAAACTACTGTTTCAGCTTGTTCTAGATCGCTGATTTGCCTGTTCATCTGGAATTTCTCAGGTACTGAGCAGCCCAGCTGGGGTAGCAGCTGCCAGGCAGCCCGAAATCCTGGACACACAAATCATTGTACATGCAGAATGGACGCAGAGCGACAGAAAGCAGACTTTGTAGAAGTTCATCTGAGCACACACAGTACATCTGACACCTACAGAGTGTGCTGGATGGGTTGCACAGCATGGGCTGTGTGAGTACCCAGTTGCACATACTCAGCATATCCTGAGCACATTTGATTGACCACACTGCTCATATTTCTGTCCGTGAAGGAAATCTGGGACCCTTGTTTTTTCAATGTCAAGCATTGATGGAGATGTTAATGCTTGGTTCTCAGGGAGCTTTCCACGTCAAGAACAGACTCTGATCAAAGAACAAGATTACCAGTAAATAGAAAATTCTCTTGCTGTTCTTGCAGTTATGTGTCTCATGAAGCAGAACTCAATGGGGGAGTATACAACACACAAGTATACTTTAAGGACAGTATACAACACTTCCATAGGGTGAAACACTTGCTTGTAAAATAAGAAAAAGCACCTGAAAGACCATGTCATACTTGTCATATCATTCCTGAAGACTAGGAATGAGAAAGCATTTGAAAGTAACCAGCTTTTAAATAGATGACACTCCTAAAGTGACTGGGTGAGTGCACAATATTGGATTGGTCTTTCCATCAGAAGACGACTGAGCAGCCTCAGTGGTATAGAGTTTGATGAAATTATGAATGCAGCTAGAGGAGGCAGCTTTAGAGACTGATGGACTATATTGCAGTATATTTCAAAGTGTGGTATTATTTGCCTGTTTAAAACAGTTACTGCTAGTGCCTGCTGCCCTTCATGAACTAAAAACAATAAAGCCAAATGTGGAAATCTTTTCAGAGTTTTCTTTTCAGTTCTTACACAACTAGAATTCAAAAAGACCTCAGTTAGAGTTAAAGGTCTCTGCTGAAAACAGCAACTTACACCAAGCTACCTGAAGAACGAAATGCTGTGGAATGATATTGAGTTCCTGTTCATTAAATCTGCATATTGAATTCAATTATTTATGAGTTGTTTGCATCTCATTTGAATCAGATTTGCCTGTGGAAAGTAAACTTTTTTCTTGGAGTTTCTCAATCCATTTTTCAGTGCAATCTTGCCATTTTTCTTCCAGACTAGTCATTTCCAGTAAAATTCACTGAGCACATATATCAGATATGTCTGTGTAAATACATGATATTTTCTGTAATTAAACTATAACAGTGAATTATACTAATCAGCAGCTATGAAATCTCAATGTTTATTTCCAGACAAGAACAAGAATATTACACTGAAGAATGGAATGCATTTTAAAGCACGGTAACTTCTCTCTTATTACAGCCTCACTTCATTCATGGCTGAAACGATGTCCAGTAAGCTAAGTCTCTGAGTATCTGACTCAGAACATGTATATCAATATCAAATCAATAGATAATACTACCAATAGTATTGAGCTTAAAGAAAGCAAGATGTTGATTTTGATGAATTTTCTTTTCATATAGCAAAATATCACAGCATTTTCATTTCATTTAGGTACCATCTGAAGCACAGAATTTTTCTTCAATATTTTTATTTCGAAGAAAAATTCTATTCCTCTTGACTACATATACTTCTTCAGCAAAAGTTTAAAAAATGCTTTTTGCTCATCCACGGCTTCCTGCAATTCTTTCAGTCCGTATAATCATGTCCTAAAATATGCATTACATTCCTAATATCATCCTTGGGATCATAGTTCTTAACTAACTGATTTCCTTCTTCAAAGTAATTTATTGCCTGCATGTGAACCTAAAACAATGTAGATATACAACATAGCCAAGAGAGTGCTCTCAGATTACCTCTGTCTGAAGAATATCACTTCATCGTATTTCATTTCTTATCTACTCAAGAAGGTTGCTACAAGTTCCCTTCATAAAGTTGTGCAGGTATAAAGAAAAAACTTGCATAAAATATTCTTGCTTTGGGGTTTAAAATGAGGTCTAATTGCTTGTCTCTGTAACAAAATAGGTTTTTATGTATGCGTACATAAGAGTCTTGTACATAGAGAAAAACGTGATTATAGATCCAGTTTTTACATTATTTAGGTTCTGATTAGCGTTTACATCTGACTTCATATTCACAGAAATAACAGTATGAGGAACGAGGAAGTGAGTCAGAATCAGTATTATCCTTGAGCACTACTATGTCGTGTCCTCACTCTCCTCCAGTCCTCACCATTTCAGTGTAGTACTGCATTAACTGTGATACATAAGGGTAATTATTTGAATAATCTGCAAACAAATTAAATGAAGACTCTTCAATAATATTACTTTGCAATAATAGGACATGCCCTCACTAAAGATTCTTAATTGGCTTTGTATCCTATGATCTTGTGCACTAAAAGCAAAGCTTGAAACGAGGCAGAGCCGTGCAACATCTCAGCATTCCTGTGGGTATAACTGCATCACCAACATCATGTGCACACAATCCACCACCTACCCTTCATTCCGAGAGTGCCTGTTTCCTCACACAGTTATTACTCCCATGTGAGTTTGCCCTTCCTCTCCCAACTTCAATCATAATGTTAGCTGATTTCTGGACAGACTGAAAACAACAGCTGCTTTCCTCTGGGCATTAAATACCATTAAATACTAAATCTAATAGTAGTATAAATACCCCAAAATAGACAGATACTTATATGGATGAACTGGAACTCTTTACTAATCTTGAATGTACCTAACACGTAGCATATTCTTGCATCTTTTTTAGTCATTAAATTCTGAATGAATATAGCAGTTTAATTTGCACTGAAAACAGTATTTATAATCTCCCCAACTCATTGATCAATGTGATCAATGCAGTAGAAGTTAAATCTTTTTGTTGTTATTTAATGCTTTGTAGTTTGTTCAGATATAGACTTACTACCAGAATCCTTTCTCACAGAATGTTCTTAATAATGGTGTAAAACCACCTGGTTGAAAACAGCGTCCTAGAAATAAAATCCTACTAATCCTGCTAAGAAGAGAAGTTTTGACTTCAGAGCTTTTATCTTTGTTTCTCCAGCTCTCTTTTAATAGGCAATAAATTAAATTAATTTTCTCCAACTTGAGTCTGTTTTGCCTGCAATGGTAAGTGTTCTCCCCATCTTTCTCTAGAACCATGAGCTTTTTGTTCTTACTTTCTCAGCCTGACTTGCTGAGGAAGGGGAGAGATAGAGCAGCTGGGTAGGCACCCTACAGCCAGCCAAGGTTGACCCATCACAATGTGCTAGACACAAGCACTCAACCTTTTGTATGTAGAAATTCTATAACTTCGCTATTCTGAAATCAAATCCTTGGCTTCATTTTCAATTTTTCTTCACCAAGTCTTTTTCAGTAATACCAAAAGGATCTATAGTTCTTGTTAGAGACCCTAAGTCTTTGGAAATGATGCAATACAAAAACACTTGCAGAGGCACAGCATATTTTTTCCACCAGAAAATAAAACTTTTTTTTTTTAAAGCTAGTGAAATACACATCTTTAAAGCTCTTAATGTTGGACTAGAAAGGCAAAAATTTACTTGTATGTCAGTGCTGGCCCACTTTCCACTTCTCCTACGCTGGTTCTTATTAGGTCCCTGACCTTTCAGTTATTTTTTTCCAGTTTTTCTCATGTTGGCTTTCTGTATTTGTCTTTCAAAGTCCAGTCCTTGGGTACATTCTCCAGTCATACATAAACAATTCTGAATAGTTCACTCAAACCAATTCAGACACATCTATATGTTCAAAAGCCATACTTCCTCTACATTTTGGTGGTGTATTTATGAGGTGTATATTGACTTTCAAAAAGAAGTGCTCCTCAGTGCTTGCACCAAAGCCCTCTGCTCCTTTATTTGTGACTATGCAGAAATTTGTGTGATAATGCAGTAAACAGGACCACTAAAATAACCTTACTTAGAAGAATAGGGAAACGTTTCTATTTCTTTTTTTAAGCATCAGAAAAAGACATTTTTCTCCCAACAATGAAAGCCACCTTCTTATTTCTAGGAGGTCATTGTGAAAAGTAGGCATTATGAAAAATCCAAGACATACTTATTATTTTCCATAAAAATAATTTAAAAATCTTAGCGTTCTCTGCAGGGCTATTAAACATAAAAGGAGATAGAATCCAGGAATATATGATATAGTAGCAAAAAGGCATACTAGCCACAGTGCCTCATTTCTGATATTATAGTCACTCCACACAAGCTCCATCTTACATCTAGATGTTGTTTTCCTTAAACTTTTTATGCAAGCAATAACACCAGCAAAAGCCTACCAAGAAAACCCTACTGCAAATTTCTTTTTCCAGTCCTAGCTTCCTGATGTTTTTGAAATGCTAGTGTAATTGAGAAGTGCTCGGAGTATTTTGTGTACTTTTTACTGCAAAACACTAATATTTCCAAGGTCAGAATGAAAGACTATTTATGACATAAAAGTTACAGCCAACTGCTGTCAGTATCTCAAAATATAATCAGAGTGCATGAAATGGGCGCTGTGGTGCATACTTTTATACTATTAAGTGTAGCTTAGAAATAACAGAAACTGATATTGATGGGATCTGTTCTTGATTGTGCACAACAAGGCAGCCAGGAATGCTTAGGGAAACCAAAACAACAATAAAAGTAAATTAAAGATCTAGTTGCAGGCCGCAGATGACTCTTATTTCTCCTACCACATTTTCAGTAAAAATTTGGCAGGTCAGTAACTTTACTTAGCATCTTTAATGGTCTTCTGAGCATGTATGCTATGATGAGACAGACTTAACTGAAAAATTGTTTCAGGCTGCTACACTATATAAACCAGCGGAATAAGCTAGAAAGTGTCTTACTGGATGCAAAGATTTAATAATTATTAGAGAGGTGCTAATAGATAGATTTATTAATAACTATGATCAAAATAAGGCTGTATAGGAGAAAAGGACAAATTAATATAATATAGTATTTATATTAACCAGAGTGCTAATTTTCACATGGTGCATAAAGTTACATAGAAAGAATTAATGGAAGGACATCACTCTCAAGCCTCAGACATCAGTGTTTAAAAACCATCCACAAAGTAGTGTACATCTGCATAATCTGCATAGAACAGCATATGAAAAGCTATAAAAGGATAGAACATGGATGGAATCTCTTGCTTATACAGTAGGATTATAGTATGAACTAAATTAAAAGACTATTTTTTCATTTTACTAACAAAATAAAAAAAATGGAGAGTAACAAAATTAATTTTCGATTTGAAAACACTTGTAACTGCACTTCATTTACCAAACCAAAAACAAAACGTGTGATTTTGTGCATTTTTTCTTAGAATTATGGAGACATTTCTAGTTTGATACTTAAAGGACTTTTTTCAATATTCAGGTGGACTACAAGCTATTACAATTTCCTGAAAGATGCATACAAGCCTTGTCAAGTTCAGCACAATACTACTGACTTGCTATACAGCTGCTTGTTTTGTTCAAGGAATCAGTTTGGTTTTTTAGGTTAAATATAGATATGAATATGTACTCAGATTTTTATGTAGTTCATATTCCCCAAATAACACTGAAGAACTTAATTAAAAACAAATTTTAAAACAGATGCTTTTAATTGAAGCAAAATCCATACTCTACTGCATTATAGCTATCAGAAGTTTTGCCTAACTTGCTGGGGAAAAACCCGCAGCGATTCAGTCCAAACCAAGGATTTCTTTTAGATTTTGCTGGGATCCATGGCAACAGTCTTGAGAGGCTACATCTACATTGTTTTCTTACATTATTTCTGAGAGCTGCCACAGCAGACTCCTGCAAGTCTCAAAGGACTCACAGACCACACAAGTTTTGTCCCAATGTGACACTGCAAGTGGTACCTTCAGGACTGGCATGTGTCCCACCATTTCTTGTACTGTCTCCCACACCCTCCAAACAGTTGTTCTCCCTCTCAGACATATAGAATATATATAAGGTGTACGTAAGGTGGCTGCTAGGCTTCTGTGTTCAAGGAGCAGTACCAGCCCCAGGCACTTGGAAAGATGTGCTTGTGTGTGGCTGCTTATTGCTGGTGATCACTATGCCTGCTACAAAATGGATTTCAACTTCAGCAAGTGAAAGAAGATTGGGACTCAGTACTGACTTTGGCTCTACCTCATTTAGGCCAAGAAATCTCTTGGGCTTATCACAGAGGAGTAAATATAGGAGACAGAAGTAAATCAGGGCAATATGGACTTGAAGATGGCAGCAGAGAAAAAGAGGTCATATTCCGATGTGATAGCTCATGTTCACACTTGAGCAGACAGTTGCCCAAAAGCTGCAGGCATTGTTCACCTTGGAGATGCCTGGAGAATAACATGCATTGTCCTCCACAGTACATTCAACCCGCTTTTCCAAGTTTACCAGGAGAAAAAGACAACTCAGCAGGATTTAAGTGAGCTTGCACGGACACTGCAGAGACTCATATTTGCAAGGTAGATACTGAAATCCTACTCGCATGGGCCAATCTGTGGATATCCATGCACAAGCTCTGTACTGAGATTTATGCTCTGCCCAGTCTGAAGGAGACAAATGAGCCTACTGAGAGAAGGCAGGTTGATTCAAGTACCATGTCTTCTTGAAACAACTGAGTGTTCAGAACACTGTGGCAGTAGGGCTCAGCACTTGATGTCTCTAGTTCTGGATATCTTCCAAACATTCTTCGTGCTGTGGTTTGAAAACACAGTGCCAACCAACATGGCTGAGGCTTTCCTCATAGCTGACATAACTTTAAATATACTGCATAATATCTCTGAGGGACTTGTGGTGTACCCAAAGGTGACTGGGAGGGGAATCTGGCAGTAGTTTCCCTTCATGACCACAGAGAATATGATCATGGCTCTGGTGAAAGTACAGAGCACTTGTCAATACTGCCATGAAATTTTTGTCCTTTCCCAGAACTCAAGACAAGACAAGAAGTGGTGATAATGACTTCACCATCTATGTTTGTGCTGCTGCCATCAGGAGGAAGGAGACAGAAACTGGACCTAGATGCCACATTACCTTTAAATCTGGTCCCTCACAGCCTGTATCTGGAAGATGGAAGAGACTTGGTTCACCCGAATGTATATATATAGGAGGATATAGACCTGATCTCCAAGGACTTCAAGGATAGAGGACAAAACTGTGTTTCTCATCCGACAGAGAGCTTGGATAGCCAATTTTTAGGAAAAAGCTACAGGCTTGAGATCAAATGAACTCAGAAATCAAGGACTGACAGGAGAATTGAATAAGACCTAGCTTGTGGTTGAATGTATCTATAGGTGATTTTTGGCTTTGAACGATCTGAAACTGGAGCCAAGCATACGCTGTTAGGGCCTCAAAGCAAAAAATGACAAACCCCCCCAACCAAGCTGAGGCATGCCTCAAAATGGCTCCAATTAATCCATATAAAGGAAGTGCAGAGGGGCAATTCAACAATGAAAATTTCTTTTATCATAAGCTATATAAATTTATAGATAAATACAATCCTTAATTCACAGATATCACAATTAGAAATTATGGGTTTGGATCCTTTTATTCCAAAATAAAAAACAGAAACCCCAATGTTAATACCGTAACTTTTCCGTTTGATACATTTCAGACATCCTGTCAAGTAAAGAAGGGAATCATTTTTCACATTATGGCATTTGAAATAATCAAAGCTGGTACATAAAATTATTACTGCTGTCATCAGATAACAATTTACCTCATTGGAAAGCTTAGTAATGCATTGACTTTAGAAACTTTAGAAACTAGAACGTCTTCCCATATCCTCTGAATACTGTGATTTCATCAGCTAAAAGGTAAAATGAAGCTAAAATGTACTCACTTATTTTATTTCTCACTTCATTCAACTTTTCTCCAAGGTATTTAGCTTCAGCAAATCTGTCAATGCAAGCATAATTATAGAGTTATTCTAAGGGACAACTAGTTAAACTAGTTCTTCACAATAAAATACAGAATATCTCAGGACTACTTTTTGATTTCTAAGTAGAACTATTTGCAAACAATTTACCTTCAGAAAGGATTGTCTACTCTCAAAGAAACCATTTCAGAAAGAAACCCATACAACAAGTGGGTTTACTAGACATACAAACCAAATATATTTAACTAAGTTTAAGAATATTTCAATTCTACCAACTGGATTATCTTAAATATTCACATTAATTTTAATATACTACATTATTTGCAATGTTTTAACAGACAGTTATAAAAAAAGTAAAAGAAAAAATCCAATCAAAGACAAAATAAAATGTTTGAGAGCCTTAGAACTTCTGCTCAACAGGAATTTTCAAATTTCAGCCTGTAATTTGCATGCTGCTGACAATCATTGTTTATGCTAAGTGAAAATATACATCTCAGTCATTAAGAAACCTCTCAAATAGAAATATAAGAATGCATGACAAAACTGAATTATTCTATTCTTCTGGAGATAGTCCTTATGTGAATGAAGACTTTCAGATGATACTCAGTTACTGCTCAAATACTGATAACAAGCCAAAGCTAGCCACATGAAGATATGCAAATAGCAAGCAAGAAGCAGGCTGATAATGACCAAATCAATTAATCAGACTTTGGAAACTCCCTTTTTGTAGTAGGTTGACCATGTATCAAAAATGGAAATTAGGGTTTTTTTTAAAATGTGAAATTCATATCATGTATATTTAGAAATTAGTTCACTGTCCATCTCCTCAGTATATTTGAATAATCAAATCTTTACATAGTATGTCAAATATTCTAATGATCATAAGTTACTTTTTCAACTTGCAATATTGTGTTGCAGTGATGCTCACTTCAGTGATACCAAACACCCTGCTCACTGTACGTCTTGCTCCTTAGGAAATGTGCTCTGTCTAAGTGTATCCTTAAAAACGAGCTGCCTACAGCGCCTTAAAAATTCACTTATATTCTCTGCTTTCCCCACAGACTGCTAGAACTTTATGCATTCTCCTTTTGTGCTTTTTTTTCTGTCAGTTTACTGATTTTTTACAGCAGTTGCTGTCATAATTATTCTCTTACACTTGTTTAACTAAGTACTATATAAAACTGTTTAGGACAAATGGCATACAAATCAGGCTTTCAAATGCCAACTATATTCTGCTGTAAAAACAATAACTCAATTCAATGTACAATGGCAAAATCTAAAGAGTCTCTCAGAGAACTGAGGCTTGTTCCAGGAAATATCCATTGGAATAGCAATAGTTTAAAATGCAGAAGGATGATTTGTTGCATTGTGACATGTCTTGTAGGACACTAGGCTTTACATGAAATTCTGAATTGTTACTTGGAGGTGTACAAATTGAACCTTGCTGAATGTGGAGGTGGAACTGTAATACGTAATTGTTAAGTAAGCCTTCAGCTGATCTGGAAGAGTCTTGGTCTAGCCACTAGACAAAGTAACTGAGGAAATCCAAACTGTATTTCTGTCTAACTCAAATAATGGCAAAACAGAGTCAAGAAATACTACTTTCCCCTGGTTTGGGGTTTGGGCAGGGTTTGGAAACCTGGGTTTGGAAAATTGCCCCTTTTTAATTAGTCCATTTCCCTGTAAAACTGGAAAAGTCAGAATTTCAGATGCCCACATTCTTATCTGCTCACAAACATTTACTTTCAAGGCTGAATTCAACACGGCTAAATGGTTGAAGCTGGAAGGTTTCTCAGCACTTACTGTTTCTTATATAAAGAAGGCAGAAGCCTTTGAAGTATCTGTGAGAGGTTTATATAAGCTTTTTCCATTTAGAAAAGTTTTGACTCAGAGTACCTGAACAGGGCTTGAAGATTATGTAAAGATCAAGGGGGAACACCCCAAAGTACCTCTCTTTTTCTTTCTCTCAGCTCCCATGAGCCAATTACTAAATTAATAAATTACTTAGTAATTCCTGAGGCAAATCTCCAGTTAACTATTGATTCATTCATGTTCACAGAGAAATTTAGCTGGACCAGTTGAAGCCAGTTATATCCAGCCCATATTCATAGGTTACTGCCAACAGTTGAATGGGCCATGCATCTGTTTCTCAACCACCACAGTTTATAAACTGGCACAATAACATAAACTGAAATTTGGCATCAGTTTATGACAGATCAACAAATTCCATCTGTGACTATGAATCATAGGCAAACAAAATAAAGCAGATAAAGACATAAGATTTGACTCTAATATTGAAAGGGAAAAAGCTATTTCTGATAGTCCTAATAAAAAGATGATCTTATCTAGCATAAAGCTGATAGTGTTACAAACAGGAATGAGTGAACAATTATATTATTAGCTGAAAAGAGTTCATGTGTATCTTACATCGACAATGCTCCATAGAAAGGCTCAACATGCCAAATCATGACTTCTATTACCTACAAGATAAATATTCCATGACGAAACCCCAAATTTAGCCACTTGTTTGAGCTGAACAAGTGCTTTTCACTCTTTGAAGGCAAACGCCAGTAATTAAAAAATAAACAGTTTGAAAAACAAATCTCTAACTCATAATGTAAACAAAGGCAAACTCAAAGGCTGTCCAATGAGAGAATGGAGAAATTTAGTGACTTATATGAACATTCACCCATTTTTAATTATTAGAAATTACAACAAGTGACATAAGTGAAACTTATCCTTTCCATGAACCTCATCCATAGGTACTGAAAAAACAAATTAGCCGCTAAACAGCTGAAAAACAGAAATCAAGGAAAGAAGGAAATTGAAAAAATTAGTGGAGAACAACAAAATGGGAAAAAATAATGCAGAACAACAAAACTAAAACTAGACCTACATCACTTCCGTAAGCTCAGTAGAATTCTACTACTGGAAATACTGACTAGAATGGGATATTGTGGCTGGCGGGAAGATTTCTGTTAGTACATTTCACCAGAAAGCAAGAAGTATACTATCCTTATAAGATACCTTGAATCTATTGTCTTTCACTTGAACAGTCAGCCAATAAATTAAGAGAGAAATTATCTTTAACTATATGTTTTCCCACCTTTTAAATCCAGCAAGTGTACTGAGTTACAGTACTGAGCTACTGCCCCTGTAAGGAGCTCTAAAGTAATAGGCGAAGTTTTATGTTAAAAACAGTATTTCTTTTATATGCATATAAAATTTTGTATCGTTAGATGTAATTTATTATATTAAGTTATATTCATATTTATTATATTAGTATTACATAATATAGATATACAATTATGCATATATATTTAAACAAGACAAATGTTTTTCAGTTTTTGAATTAATCAACTGATTACGTTTGATTATTTGTACACAGGTTAATTACAGTTAGTTACAGGAAAATAAAAGTATATTGTATACGTATAAATATGCATATTCCCATCTATATAATTAAAGTTATAAGCAACAGTTGCAACCTTCATAGTCAAACTTCCTACTAGACTCGCTAATAGTTGACCATACAATTAATAACAGAATGATATAATTAGCAAGCCAAGAAAATCTATCCAAAATACACAAAAGAAAAAATAAGACAGCTAAAAATAAGTAATTTGTGAACCAAATACTGTTTGTGGTATGACAGAAGTGGTTATGCAACTATAAACAAAATTATTAACATGAGAGGCCTACATATAAAGGGAAGTTATGGTAACCTTTAAACATGTGGTGTCTACACACTTCTTCCTGTGCAATTTGAACACTGGATGAGTAACAGAGCTTTTTTTAGCTGGTAGTTCAGAGACTGCATTCCAAATTACAGACCAGACTTGATATAAATCTGTTTTAATGAACTCGGTAAACTTGAAGCTATTGACATCTTTGCTAAAAATGACAGGGTAAAACCATTGTGCTCCAGGGTATCAACATTCACATTAGCACTGACTTCATCAATCAGCTGTTGCACATTAGAGAGGGGTTATCTAAGGCACTAGCCTGAATCTCCTTCAGGGAAAGCGAATCTGGTGTCAAACTTTGTGGGTTTAGCCCATCTCTATTACATGTTCTGAAACCAGAAGGAAACACTGGTTTGTTTCACAGTAATAACAGGAAAATTATGGAAGAATGATGGTGTTGAACTAGAGGAAATTCAGGGTATGGTTCAGAATTGTATTGCTCCCATGTCATGTTGTAACCACGAAGTGTTCTGCTCAATGGACAGCAAAACCAGAAGTGATTGCAGTGGAATAATTTATACAGGGATGTAGCATGATCTAATATACTGAACAAAAGAAAAGTATTATTAAACATCAAAAGTACATGGGTAGCTTCTTACATACATCTAATACCTTAGCGATTTGTGTTCCCATGGTTAAATTATAGACCCAAGTGGAAGGTCAACCAGTTCAGAAAATTGATAAATAGCAAGATCTTGAATAAATCACAGGGATGTGGAGATAGTTTTTGCCTCAATTTCACTGAAGTAAGTAAATAAAAGACTGAGTGACCTGGAAATCAATGTCTTTTGTGCCTATTAAGTGGGAAAATTTTGTTGCTAAGAAACAATAAAAAACAGGGGAAACCCAGAGAAGGAAGAAACCCTAGGACAAAAAAAAAAAAAAAAAAGAAAAAAAAGAAAAAAAAGAAAAAAAAAAACCAAGAAAAAACCCAAAAACCTGTTATGGTAAATGTTAGTTGCAAGGGTAGATCGAGAAATCTGCTTTTGGCATCTCCAATCTGAAAACCTTGTATTTCTTGTATTTCTCTTGCAGTACAAAGGAAGGTTAACACTTGACACTGAAATGGTGCTACTATCCAATCAACATGGACAAGTGCTGACAGTTTAATTTCTGAGATGTTTAAAATCCACTTTTTGAAAATTCAAGTTTTCAATGTTTTGCCATTCTCACCATCTTCACTGGAAGGGTTTGAAGTGTTTTGCCAGCATTAACAATAAACGTGGAGGAGGAAATTTCAGTGAAATTCAGTGAAAGTATTATTTCTGTTTTTGAGGGCAAAACTGGCAGAGAGAAGCTAAAATCACTTGGCAAACAAATTAGGAACAACAGGCAAAAGCATATGTTAAACGTCTTCTAGATTACTGTCCAACTCAGTGCTGAAGCCAGTAAAGTATTTTTGTCAATGGAAATTACAGTAACGGATTCAGTCACATGGCTCCTACTTCCTCCAGATAATTCATGATCATGAATGCCATTTACCACACTGCTTCAGCACGGTTATGAAGATAAGAAGAATAAAATGGAGGAAAGATGCACTAAGATTACTCATGCTGCTTTCATATTTATGCAGATTCTTATTCTGTCACCCACTCAGTGTCTTCTGAATACAAAATATCCTCAGTAAGAAATGGCAAAATTTCTGTACCAAGATCTCAATAGAAGCCTGGGATGTCTGGTGTAAAATTACCCATTCCTACCCAGAGTCATAATGAAACCTTTACATGTCTGCCTCCAGCTGTATCTTGCTGTAACACTCACCTCTCTTTTAAAAGCTGTTTGTTGTCCTCAATAGTCATACTGTCAGCATGCTCCTGCTTGAAAACTTCAAAAGCTTCCTGACATCCAAGTGACATCCTTCCTCCTGCCCCAAAACAAGAAAAAAAAAAAAAGGGGGGGGGGGGAACTACTTTAGAGTCATTAAAAGACAGAAATTTTGCACTTATTTAACTCCTATTTTAAACAAAAACCAGCAAGTCAGCCCAGGGGTCCTAAAGCACCCAGAAGCTCAAGATCAGAGTTCCACCAATGGGAAAGCATTTTTGACAAAAGATTTCTCCTATCTGACAAATGAATTTAGTTTCACTTCATTTTTCTAAAGTCTGAATGTTTGGGCTGTATAATTTCTCAAGATAACTTAAAATATCCATAAGTAAAACTTCAAAGATTTAAAATACGTGAAATATTCTTAAGTGTGTGGCAGAAGTATTTTCAGAAGAGCAAACTGCAACTTGCCTCTATTTCTTTCATGTGTTTCTTATTGGCCCCTAAGCATACCTTGAATATTATCAGTTTTCTTGTAAGAAAAAAATTCATGCTTCTTTTAATTATGTATGTTTCATCCCTCTCAGTGAATGTTTTTCATCCCCTTTTAAATGAAGCATGTATTAGACCTACAAAAACGTTTGTTCCTGCATTTTACATTTTCAACACGATATTTGTTTCCTTTTGTGTGCCAGAAGGTCAAGATCTATTTGATCCCCAAATCTGTTAAAAAAATCACTACTGAAAGGCATTACAGTCTGTATTATTTATTAGTTCTCAGTGTTAATGATCTACACATCCAAGTAAGAAATCATGCATCTGTATTATCATTAAAAAAAAAAATTAAAATGGTTAAGGAGAACAAAAGATTACACCATCGCCTGTGTTATCATGAGTACATGTATGTCAATAAATAAGCAAGGAGAAAAGATGAGACTTGCACTTAAATAAATCACAGTAATGAAGATAGTTCAGGAGCAGAAAGGGCAAGAAATTTCACACTAAAACTGTGAAAAATACAAAATAGCTCCATCTCTAATTCAACCTCATGTTTTGAAGTTAAACCTCCAAATGACATTCCTTAAATTGTAATTTGATAATCCTTGGAGTTTTATTCCCCTCTAGAGTCTTTCTTTACTTCCTTCTTCAGAGCTATCGAGACTCCCCATATCCATTGTGCATAAGAGCTATAAAGTTTCCTGGGACTTCTGCTGCACAAGAGTTTTCTGTACGTTTTGCGCCAATGGATAAGCATTACCAATAACATATGTGTTCATGTATATAAATTATTTTCCAGGCTACCTGCTTTGCAATTTTGGAATAAGTGGGAATGCCACATTAACAAAACATAGTAAAACAGTTTGGGATATGCAACACTGGGATGCTACACCTTACGGGGGTCTAACTCCATAAGCTGTAGTTTATTGTTGCTCCAAATCTGTTCTGGTGTCCCTCATCATACTTACAATATCAGAGGTACTGCCCACTGCCTTCAGTGAGATTTCTGTGGTGCATGATACTGTTTACAGTGAAGGCTGGTAAGAAAACCTAGCACTCAGGGTTCAATAATGAGTAAAAGTTTAAAAAACTTTATTGAAAATAAAAAACTTTAGTGAAAAAATTTGCCCTCTGTTTTAGTCAAAAGAATCAGCACATCTGTTACCAATTTAAAAATTTTGAGTTGAAAATAAAACCACCAGGAATGTTTGAATGGCAAGGCATGCAGAAATGCCTTTTTGAATAAGAAAATCAAAGAAAGATACAGTGCTGTCTTTATTGCTCTATGATCCAAAGGAGCAAGAGGATTTAGGAAAATATATTTTTCTGTGATGATGACCTGAGAATATAATGTTCATGTTTCATGCTTGCCTTGAAGAAAAACAGACAGCTTTGCAAGCAGAATTTTACAGCACATTCATCCCGGCACTAGCACTAATTTTAATATGCAGCCTGAAATGACCCTCTAGAATTGCTTTTGTTGCAGAAAAAGTTTGCATTAAGTGCAGACAGCCTGGATGAAATTCATGGCTGAGCCTAAAATAAACAATGAAACACCCTTAATCATACGTAACTCTGCAATGTAAAGTATTTAACCCTTCTGGCAATGTGCTGCCGTTGAAAGAAGAAATAAAAACAGTAGAAGTAAGGTAGGAAAATAAAACTATGACAGTGATTATCGCTTATGCCTGACAGAAATGCATCAACCAAAATTAAAGGTAATCTGATAATCTTTTTACAGCACTATATTAGGAGGCAGCAGATTTGTGCAGCCAAACAAAGCACACAAAAATAGATCCCCAGAACTCTTAGGAAGGGGATTTTTTTGGTTTATACAGCTTGTTTTAAGAAAATACTGAAATATATGAAGTAGTAAACAATGACATCCTGAAAATGGTATCTAAGTACCTTAAAAAGGACCATTAAGATTTACCTCAGCATAATCTGAGCATAAAAAAACTACAAAGAATGTTGCAGCCTGTGGGTGATGACAAAGACATTTAGGATGATAATAAGGGAATACAGTAATGTTAATACTAGTAAAAGACTGCAAGAAACACTGCAAGCTTAAGGGAGTGGCTGTGTCTTCATTCTACTCAGTAATGAAGATTATTGCTTCTCTGTGGATGATGTATCTTTTAATTATGCTATTACCATTTCCTTAAACTATCTATAATGGCCTCCAAGTGCAAAGGTGCACTAACATGATTGGTATGCTGTTTCTCCTGGGCCTAATTCAAACAAATAAGCTATGTTCTTTTAAAGCAAGGTGTTATTGAATTTCTGTTTTCCTCTAACTGTAAATTGAAATTTGTATGTATAGGAATACATATATGACATGAATAAAAGCAGAATTGAGAGAAGAAATGATTGATGATAACACTTTTTTTTGGCAAGAAAGTTAACAGTTCAGGTAAAACTGTTAGATGTGTAGAAAATAATTTCTCTTACCCTTTACAGATCAATCTCTCTTCTTCTTTAATACTGTGACACAGTGTTACAAAATAAATATTTGAAAATTCTTATCTGAGGAAGAATCATCCTATCGTACAGGGTGAGAACCAGGCAACACATATCATCAAGTCATTACAATAAATGACTTGATAATAATAATTCAGATCTTTGGAAAAAGCATAAAAACTTGCAATCATATTCACAAAACCCCAGTATACAGGGGCGTTAACTTAATTTTAATTATACCTTTCCTGCCTGTTATTCTGTGTAAATTGGTTTTAATATTAAAACACTCACAAATATGCCTAATTTACAATGTGAAATTTACAGCAAACCCATCATTATTTACAGCAAATTCAAACAGTGAAATTTTGGGAAAACTCAGGTTTGATCCATATCCTGAATTTAAATGTTTAAGAATGTTCTCACTGATTTCAGTCTGTGCTCCTATCCATAGCACTCCACTAACTTCTACATCAAACAAAAAGTTTTGGTTCAATAGGCCCCTCTTGTGAAATGTGCAAATTACAGCTCTCCCACTCAACATGGGTAAGTCAGAAAGCAGAAAGAGAATGACGACTCACAAGCTCTGAACTAGAGCAACAAGATCTGAAATGACCAACAAATACAAGGCTTGCCATGGTACTGATAACAGGCTAAACTCTTGACATCAGTAATAATTCAAAATTACACTGAAGAAAAATGTAATAAGGCTTCTGGATGTGGCTGATTACTTTTTAAGGTGATGTGAAAAGATCAAAGCATTTTCAAGACTCAGTTACATACCTACAGCAGGTAGAAGCTTGCATATCAGCAAAGCCCCTTTCAGATATTATACACCCTATTCTATCACTAAATTAGAGATCTCTCATTCTATGCTGCTACAGATACAAATGCTATTTACAGCCATCCTAAACATCACCTCACCAACTGAGTGCCTCACCAACTTTAATTAGGAAAATAAGTTAAAGGAATATGTAGGATATAGTGTGGCACTGGGTGTTCAACTGCCAGAAAAATTATAGGGCTGAATACTATTTTTAAGTCAAATAGTATCCACCGGGATTACTCAAGGACTATATCTGAGTGGGTAAGAGCATGCATCTTAGACCTTATTTTGTTACCACAAGCGATCAAACATAGTCGCACATATTTAAATGACCATGCTGATTAAGTGTATCCAACACCCACAAATCCTATTGTAGCTTGCTTTAGCAATCCCAGTTTATAAACACTGGACAAATTTTAAGGACTTTATTTTAGTACTTTTTCATAAAGACGTCAAGCATGCTGAAACTGGAAATGGCACTTCCACTGCCACTTTTTTGGTTGGTTTGTTTGTTGAAACAGGGATTATTCTCAAAGGCAGAAGACCCTCATTAAGTTTAATGAGTGAAACACACAGAAACCATTTACATTGCTCTTCAGTTAAGTATGGAAAAATCTGTCAAATAATAGCACGAATAGTGTCTCCTCACAACCCCACCTTCTAACTAGATTTTGGTCCTGGTATGAGAGCTTCAAAGGGGTTCCCAGCACCTCTTATGCTTGAGGCTTCCAGTTTAACCTGGAAAAAGAATTGGAAACAACTTTCCAGGAGAGAAGAATTAAGGTTGCAAGTTGAGCTGGTCTGATGGAGGAATATTAAGACTGTTAACAAAAGCAAACTCTTGGGAATAGCTGTTCAGATCATGTATTCTGAAGAAAAATGCATCTGTCAACATATCTGCCCACATATCTATTTTGCAGAAACTACATTTCTACAGTAGAAGACTTTGTCTTCTCATTCCTACTAAGTGCTCTACTGGACAGGAATTACCAACTTTTCCATTTAAATCAATAGGAGCAAAAAGTCCCCTTGGCTCAAGAGAAGCTCTCATTCAAGTGAGGGTTGTGTGTAGAATTTAGGGATGGCAGCTAGTGCGAACTGTGAATCTTCATGTTTACCAAGACTGTCAAACTGTTCATACTATTATGTTTTTCCACTTATTCTCAAATACCAAAAAGGGAACATTTTGTATATATGAACATTTCATTTGGACAATTCCAAATGAAACTAAAGACAAATCGTTTGATATTAGAAGTGCTTGCATGTAAGCATAATTCATTACATCTTTACCAGGATTCCTCAAGATATCATAGCCATCTGTTCAGAATGGGAAAAAAGTAGATGTAATAGAGTCACAGAGCTTGGGAATAATGAATCAACAAAGAATAAATAATTAAAAATAGGAAAATAAACCCCAAACCAATGTACAACAAATATTTCTGCACTGCTCAGCTAAATTCTTCATGAAAGGCATGTCTGTTACACATGGTTACCTTCATTAGGCTGCAATTCAAAAATAGGAAAGACATAAAACAAGGTTGCTCATGGTACCCTGGTACCCCTGCATTGTTGAACTACAAACATAGTCTTTGGGAAAGTTAAAAGCCTCAAAGGAAAACAAAAATATCCAGACTCAATGAACTAACTAAAATGTTAGCATAATTTAATTTATCTGACTCTGGAGTTTCTTTGTTTATTTACGGGGAGGAAGGGGGTAAAATGAACAGTTTCTTGAGATTATAAGCATGTTTATTGTGGTAGTGAACATTGGCCTAGGCAGGTCAGACTGCACTTCATAAGTGAAAATTTCTACTATCCTCTAGTTAATTGGTGAACAGGTCATTTACCTAAGCATAAATTTATCCACATAAAACTAAATGGATTGACAAGAAAAAATATCCCATATATGTTGAAATAATTTATAAACAGAAGAGAAATCATCACTAAATTAAACACTGCAAATGCCTAACAGAAAAGAACAAACTTGTAGAGGAGCTGTCGGACACAAATCAAAGACAAGTATCACCTCTACTGCAATGAATATTGTTAGAGGAGACATAATCACTAAAACCAGGATTGCTTTAAGATTACTAAATAAAAGAGTAAAAATTAAATGTTACATACAAGACCAACCTTATAACAGTCAGTTTTTATAAATTTCAACTGGAATGCTTCCCAAAACAACTCTAAACTCAACCACATACAAGAATCCCCTTAGGAGTAGTTTTTTACATTAATTAATATTCCTTTGCAGGAATAATAGGGCAAATATTGAAGTATATTACAAAACCAAAAGTTGAATGAACTATAAACTTAATTTAAAACAAGATGAAATTGACCGTTTTAATATTGTCCACGACCACAGAACAACAACATAATTCCAAATGGGATATGATAGCTGAATTTAATCATGTTGACTTTCTTCAGTTTCATTATTTTAAGAAATCACAGGTAACATTACAGGTAAGAAAAATATTTTTCATATTAACTCAGCTGTATGATTTTAAAAGCTCGACTTCTGCAACAAAAAGGCCCTTGAACTTTAATGCCTAATGACAGTCAGAAATGCAATTTTCAGTTCCTTACTAACACGTGGTAAGTTTGATATCAGATTGAACCTTAAGGTGATCTCAATGAGAAAAGATTGAAACTATTGAAATCTCTTTCATTCTTCTTCTGGAAAATTAGTTTCTTTACCTGTCAAACCTAGCAAAGCTCCATGCTAGTGAGAATTACTGGATAAAATAAAAACCTCTTAATAGCAACTTAATATAATGTCATCATCAGCCATTTACCTGATAAAGACCTATTTTCCCAGGTTGTGTTCAACTCGTTAACAGGACCATTTTGGTATGATTGTGTTTCTGTTAGTTATGGATTCTAATAATTTCTCAAATTACATGGCATGGCTTCAAGATGCTGTAGAATATCTGCGCTAGCATTAATCATTTACAGTGGGCCTACTTTTATGTTACCTAATTATGCTTTTATATTTTCTTTTAAGATCAAATGGGGAGTAGAGTTATCAAATTCAATGTGGGAGCAGAGAAGCCAAGGGTGCAGTTAGACATTACTCAACATGACCAAGACGTTTGATATCAGCAGTGAGGAACAAAATTGTATATCCATTAAGACAACTGAATTTTTCTCATGTTTTGATATCAATATTACTGCAGAAATATTTTCCATTTCATGTATGACAGCTTGTATGTCTCAAAAGAGAAAAAAAATTTTTTCAGCTACTACTTGCAACCATTTACTTCTTTAAAGCTGTCTGTGAGATCATGTTTATTGTATAATACATACACACATTGAAAGCCCTTAATTAGTAGGTACAAAGAGAAAGCCTGAAATGAAGCATGGTAGGCTTGGCAGAAGCTCAAGGGCTGGATACAAAGGAAAATATGAAGTCAAACCCACAAGAACTTTAGGAGACCCACCCAATGGTGCTGTCACTTCTAAATAAATAAGATTCACTTTTGCCAATGCTGGAATCACACATTTCAGATAACTTCTCATAAAACGGAACACATCTTATACTGCATTGTGCAGTTTACATTAAACATTGGATATTAGAAATAAGCTGTCCATTTCCCTCTCACTGTAGGAGTCTAAATCTGTTTACTTCAAGAGTTGATGCAGTTGTAAAACTTTTACTCAATATAAGAAAAGGACAATACATTAGTAACTTGAGTCATTATCAACATTAGACTCTGCTTAAGATGAAGGTTTCATTTAAGACTGAGTAATAACAAATTAAATGGATATGTTTTGACATCCATCCTGTATTTGCTGTGTTGCAGTAGCAACATTTGCCACCTCTGTTTTAGATCAGAAAAAGGGCTTTTATGTTCAAAAAGTTGTCTGCCTTTTTTTATCTAGATCTATTTTTTTTTTTTAAAAGATAGAATATTCTTGATATCCCATCCCATCATTCCTCAGTTTTAGAAAAATGACTCTGAATGGTGGAATAAGAATATTTTAAGAGCTCTACCAAATGATAACCTACATCAATGGAGTCATGACAGCTTGGACCAAATGCAAGTGAAGGTTTTTCTTAAGGACATCTGTAGAGATCTGCATGTATTTTTGGTGCCTGGAGAATCGTCTCCACCACCAATCTTGCCGGTAACACCATAAACCACAAAAGAGGCATGTTTCATTTTCCACGCCATTTAGTAGAGGAAAAATGAGTTGATATAAACATCAATCTGGTTTTGGAAACTTACTGTACTTTTAATTTCATATTACATTTTAGCTTTATTCTTTATTAAGACACTGAGGTTTTTTGAACTAGAACTCTGTATGCACTACATTTTAGGTAGAAAAGAAGTATCTATAGTGGACACACCATCAATTGGTACTAGTTTGGAGCCATCTTACTATTTCAGGCTATAAACTGCAGGAGAGCTGGAGCTGCTTCATGAGAAATAGGTTTGGCTTGTTTGGGTTTTTTTTTTTTGTCCAGATGGAATTCCAGCACCAAAAGAATGGGGTACGCTGCAGTAGACAGTTGAGACAAGAAGCTATGAGATACACTCCATTGTAAGCTACCTCTTCTCACCAGTTAACAACCTAGATTAACTAAATTTAAAATTTGGTATGTATTTACATTCAAAATGAATGAGCTTTAGCAATCCCATTTCTTATTCCTTTTGGCAGCTGAAAATTAGCAATTAAGAAATGAGTGAAACTTCTTCATAAAAGAATGAACTTCGATTCTTGCACTGTTGAAGCTATATTGGAGTTTCCCTCTGAGAATGAACATGGTAAACTGTTGTGTACTAATGTCCAGACTTTGAAATCTAATTAGGCATATTATCCTCAGTACTGACCACACTAAATTTCAAGCACTCAGCTACTAAAGAAGTATTTTCTCCCTTCCTGAATAAATCCTGTAACTGCTACAGAGAGCATCCCCCTTTTCTCATCTCGTTGGTGATGTTTTAAATAGCAGTAGTCAAAGTAGTCAATATATATTAAATGTACTCTAAATATACATGTAAAATTGAGCCTTCAGAAGTTTTAACTAATCTAGAAATACTAAGGACTTCTAGATATATAATCTCCATTTCAGCATAGTCAAAATGGAAATCCTGCGCACATATAACAGCAGAAGTTTAGAGAACACTTGCACAACTTTTCTCAGGTGTATACATGCTTTTAAACACCTACCATAAGCGTAACTTGTTGAATTCTCTATAGAATTAAGCACATTGTACCTCTTGTGTTACACAAAGGGTGCATTTTTAGTAAACCAAAGTAGTTTGCAGTGCATGCAGAAAAAGCATGGTGACTACCAGTATCTCTCATATATATTTTCTATCATTTTTATCTGAAGTGGTTTTGAAATAGGAGACAAAGTAGAAAAGGAGGAGATAAAAGGACCTGGATTCACACATAAAAACAAATTGTCCATCTTCTTTCCTGAATTTTCACTTCAGCATTTCAAAACTTTATCAAATTATTCTTCTAAACCTTTTAGTTACCCTTAGCTAAAACTTCAGCTCATTATTTGGACTTTCCCCAGCTGTTAAAGGCTTTCTATCTCTTTTTATACCTCTTTTGACCACATCCTTTTATCTTGAATGAAAAAAAAATAACAAAATCTATCTTGAAGATTCAATTTTAAAGGAAATACTAAATCTTTGTACACCGTAAAAAAAATTCTGAATGCTATATAAATCCTTTTAAACTGCTTTTGCCAAAAAAAAAAGCATAAGTGTACTTGCCTTCTGAATCAGTGTTGACATAGTCTAGAAGAGTCAGAAGGTTTAAATAAAGCTATAATTTACATTTTTAATAAAAGATTTTGCTGGATATCTCTATCAAAAATGTTTTATTAAAAATGAAAATTATAGCTTCTTAAAGTTAGTTTTACCAAAATAATGCTACTCACTAAAAATAGGTTAAAGTAGAACAAATAGTTTAGGATTCAAATCCATTTTGGTGATAATTATGACAAACAGCATGCTTATTACATTTTTAAGAACAAAATTACGCAATGCATTCATACCATTTACTTTTACTATTCTAAGAATGGTAAACGGATTTTTTCAGCAGAAAGACAAATTTTAACTTGAACATTCTTAATGTAATGTACCATAGAAAGTTTACTTAAGTTCACAGTTTTGAGTTACAGCCATTAGCAATCATTGTTTGCAACAGGAGAAATCCTGGCTCTGATGGAAATACCGATAAATTAATCAAAATGTAAAGGATTTTAACTATAGATTTTAAGTAGTAAACAGTTTGTGACGAAAAATATCAGAACAGTTGATCAAACTATTAGGATACTAAAATGCACTTAAAGACCTTTTGCAATGCTGCTGAAAACCATTAAAAAGAAAGTAATAGATCATTTCCATCCCCAGTAATTTCATATTGTTGGGAGAAGCAAAGAATGAAGTATCTTCCCTTTGGCTTCATTAAAATTCTTTTGCCTGCCAAGACTGAAACCATTAGTTGTTCCCAGTGGCATTGGATATTCATATTGACTATATGTGAGCTATATATTAAACATATATGTACTGATCTTACGTTTAACTTCTGATTTCTTGTATGGGGCTACCTGAAATGCAACATAGAAAAAATGCCTTAACATCAAAGACAACAAGAAGGACTTATGTAAGTACTTAGGTGACAAAAGGAAGGCTAGGGAAAATGTAGGCCCCCTGCTGAATGAGGTGGGGGACCCAAATACATGGGACCTGGAAAAGGCTGGGGTACTGAATGCCACCTTTGCCTCAGTCTTTACTAGGAAGACCATCCTTCAGGTATCCCAGAGTGGAAGTCTGCATTAAGGAAGACATACCCTTCATGGGAGAGGATCAGGTCAGGGAATACTTGATCAAACAGGACTTAAGTAAGTCCACAAGCCCTGATGGGATGCACCATGAGTACTGAGGGAGCTGGATGATCTTATTATGGAGCCATTCTTGATAATCTTTAATCAATCAAGATGACTGTGAGAAGTGTCAAAAGACTAAAGTAAACATCACTCCTATCTTTAAGAAAGGCAAGGAGGACTCAGGGAACTAGGCCAGACAGTGTCACCTTGATGTCTGGAAAGGTGATGGAGCAACTAATCCTGGAAACACATGAAAATCATCAGAAGTAGTCAGCATGTCTTCACCAAAGGGCAGTGCCACTCTGCCAAGGATTCCAACACAAGAAATAGGACAAGATCAATGTAACAACCATGATGAAGAAATGGAAATCAAATCTTCAACATCATCTCAGAGACAACAGCAAGTTGAGCTCTAAAATTTTCATACCCACAGGCTACTTTCTAACTTCACAGTAATTTCTTTCCTAGCTTATGATTCTTTTTATGATTTTATAACACAATAAATTTTAATTTCTCACTTCCATTAAGCTACTTAGAAAGCTGCTTCTGAATTTCTCACCTGTGATGGATATAAACCTTCTAATTTATTGTCTCATAGTACTCATTACCATTTCACATCAATTTGATGTTTTATAATCACTACTACTGTTTACCACATGTAATTTCTCTACGCTTGATATTTACTCCAAATGGTTTCATAATTCATAGTTACATTTCCCTGAAACTTTCATTAAAAAAAGTAAAGGTTTGACTTCCAGTTCTAAAACAACACTTCCATTTTCTTATAAAGGCTTTCTTTTCAGCTGTCGACTCAGTTTGATTTATTTAATTTAAAGTTCTTAAATGTAAACAGAACATTCTGAATGAGATTTTATCCAAAACTTGTTAATTGAACAAATAAGCAACAGCTCTTTCTTTGGACCCTAAACTCATGACTTTTCAGTTAGTGGGATTTGATTTAATCTCATTTTGCCTACTGTAATCCATAAAATCATGTAGTCCTTCTTGCAAAATGATCCTTTTGGAGGACTGTACTACCAAAAATAACCCCAAAACCAAAACATAAAATCCACAAACCCCTCTGTTATTTGTCATAACTTTTTTAATGCATAAAAATATCCTTGCTACATGGGAACTCCAAACATGGACATATATCACACTTGCATTTTATGCTTGCTGAAGAATTTTGCTTTTGTGATTTCACAGAAGAAAAGGTTCTGATAAAACTTTTCAGCCATTCATATCCACTCCTCTACAACACTGCCTAGCAGAATTGTTCATGAGTACTCCCTCCTGGGTTTCAGTCAAAATTTGTCAATTTATTTTAAATAGTTAGTCTTTGCTGATCTAGTAAAGCATAGATAGGTGGATAGGACAGAAGCACAAAGTCTGGCAAGTATGAACAAGCAGGGCCAGTAACCTCAGCTGGAAGAGGAGCTGTATCTATAATAACCTCAAGGAAGGCTGGTGAGAAGGAGCCATGTGTTAGACATAAGTGGGACTGTATGGTACAGACACAAACTCCAGCTATATGCTGCTTTGGCCATTCTTCCAATACAGCTCAGGGTCAAGAAGTAGGTCTGTAGCTTTTATTAGAACTGGTTTACAGACAACTTTGAAAAGTTGCATTTTAACAAAAACACAATCAGACTCTACTAAGCAGAGAAACAATCATGTATACTGAATGGAAATACTGCTTTTACTGACAAAAAAATACCTGACAACAAACTCTATGACAGCTAAGCCTTTGTGAGGTGATTTTTCTTTCTGGTTATAAATCAGTAAGACTTTAATTATTGTTACCCAATAGCTACTTACATGCTTCTAAGTTACTAATGTGACAACAGAGTTCCTATCATCTTATTGTATTCACTGATACCACCTCCCCACTCCCCTTTTAGTTACTTTAGGTATGACGATACTACTTCTCTGCAATTTCACAAGAGTTTAATAAACAGAGCACAGGACAACTGCAAAAGGTTAACTATGTGGATGTATTATTTTCTTAGTGTTGAACACGCAAAATGTGTAGCTTCCTGCTTCAGTGCAGTTCAAAAACTGAGTTAATGAAAAAAATCCCCACACTTAAATGTTTACGCATGTTTGAGTAAAGGAGGATGGAAGTTGGGCTAAAGTGTTATCAGGATCAATGAAAGTTAGTATTGCACCACCCAGTCCTATGCATCAGCTAAAGGCCTCTAAAAATATGTGTGATAAATTTGGTAGTTCTTATGCATAAGGACAAATGTGTGAACACAAAATGATGCAAGCAAAAACCTCATTGCTTATCTCAAGACTAAAAGTAATATGTGGTAACAATTATGTTTTTGTGGTGTCTCTAGTTAACATTGCTTGAAGGAAGTAGAAAGTGCTTGAGAATTTCATTAATATTACAGAAATATTTCTGGAATTCAAGCAAATATCCTTGTTTATTCCTCTTGGCACAGGCACTCCTCACAGAAGAACAAGAAACATTTGGAAAAAAACAACCAAGAGGGTTCTAACAACCCATCCAATTTGGAAGCAATACTTAAAACTCTACATTTTAAATTGAAGATGTAAATTAAACCAGGAATATTAAGTCCCCCAACTAGTACTGTCACTTCATGAGCTTGGAAACTTAGTTTCAATTCAGCATTGGTGCAATTTCTGTCTGTCATTTTCCTGAACTTCACTACTATGCATTCTGAAGTGTGTCATTAAAAAAAAAAGAGATAAAAAATTTGCATTACAAAAAAACACCCAAACAAAAAACCTCACCTCAAATACAATCTTTAATTTCCAATATTATTGTGAAAATATCCACTTAAATATATATATATATCTATAGGTCTAAAATTACTAATACTGAATGTGAGAGCTCCCCACTGCCAGTCACGTCATCTTCAAATAGGCAAAAATTGATTATTCTTCACTACACAATACTACAACATCTCAAAGCCTTTTCCCTTCAATCCTGGACCTTTTCCTTTTTGCACATCCATTTTTGGGTCATGGTACACCCACTCCAGGATGATGAATGAGGAACAACTTTTATGTCTAACTACAGTACTGCACCCAGAACCAAGGAGGAACAAAGGGGAACAAAAGAAGAACATATTCATTAAAAAGTAATTCTCTGCCTGGTAACCTCAGGCCACACACCTCAGGAACACAACGCATCAGACCAGGCACAGGATTGACACTGGCCTTGAACACTGCTTACACTGTCGCTGCTGCAAAAAGCTGAAGTGATGGGTTTTTTAAAAAATATACCTACGTGCACTTTAATAAAGAACTACTACTTAATAATAACAAACTTTTGTATTTTGACCTCAGAGTCAAAAAGCTATAAGAACTGTAAAATTACCAGACAATTTATTCTCAGTCTTCCACAGTCTGCAAGTGAAATCCCATGATACATATTGGGCCACTGAAATGATTAAGATAGTGATTAAAATAATGATTAAGATTCTTTGAGGGCAGATCCTCTGTCTTACCAAAGGGAGAATGAATAAGCAGAGACAGCTAAGACCATATAATTGCTGCTCTAATTTTATCAAAAGATCTGTGCTATTCACATTATTTTCTGTCCTCAGAGAAAACATCATCCTTAGAAAAAATCATGTCAGCATTTACAAATATAATTTTGAAACAAAAGTGTGCATGTTAACTCCAAATTTGATCCCTGAAACCTCACCATGGTAAAATGAATTCAAGTTTCTATCTTAAATTGTCCCTAGAGGCAGGAAGTGCCTTCTACCCTGTAGTTATGGGTTGGTGTAGTCTATCCCATTAACAGTAAGTCCTGCTGTCCTAACAATAAATATCCACATTCAGCAAAATAATAATTCCTTGTCTTCATGTGCAGCAACTGTTCCCCATGAAATAAAATTCAGAGAGCAATATGAAACTGCAGTGTGGTAAAATAAAGCCTAGGATTTGGCATCATCTACTTGCTTATAATAATTCACAGAATGTTTGTCTTCCAGAAACCTATCAGTGCATCTTCAGCAATTTCTTGACTGTTTATCTTTTGGGAGGATGACTATTTATAGAAATATATATTATCTTTTAAACTCCATGAGCCTACCAAAGATTATAGTAGTCACAGATCATGTAATATCAGATGGATATCTACACTACACATTTTTTTTTTTTACCATCCTTAACACTAGAGTTAGAAAGTAAATTAATTTAGAAACTATATTCCTCATCCTGCAAATAAACATGCACTGGCATTTTTTGCCCCCAAGTACACTCATAGAAATCAGAGAGACAGCTCACATAGGTACATGCACACATGGATAAGCATGAAGATGCAAAATCTTTCTCTTTCCTGACAATGAACAAGTGAAAAAACCCAACCGTCTAACATTAGAAGGGAACCTTCAAAAATTTAAGTTTTTTTCTTTTATAAAACAGGTATACAACTGCACAACAAGATGCAACACATTTCACATAATTTAAAAGTGTTCTCTACAGAGTTCACTCCTATTAATTTGTCGTCAGCTTTAGTTATTGTGACTATAGTCATACATAAAAAGAGAAAAGGAATTATTCTTACAATGCCTAATAGGTGTCTATCATATTAAAATTGAGAATAAAAATAAAAGTCAAGCAATCTGTATTCTTCTGCATCTTAGTTAATGTCTTCTGTTTCTATGATTTGAAAAACTCAGTTTAATCAAAACTGATGACATTCTTGTCCCAGTGATATTAATGGCAAAACCGATTGCTAACAGAGGCAATACTACTCCCCTGTTGATTCTCTCCGACTCAACATATGACAAAGGTTTTCTCTTGAAAACTCAATGGTCTCAGTATCTGTGTTAGAGAACTTCACTTAAACAATTAAAAAAATGTAATGTAAAGTATTTGAGTGAAATTCCATTTCATATTGGCAGAATTCCAACTGCGAAAAGCTGCTTCTTTCAATTCCTTTTCAACCAAAATTTGTAACCAACTGAACTACATGATTCATTTGCAGCAAAGGATGAAAGGATAATTTTTGTACCAATAACCTCTGTAGCTCTAAATCTACCTGTGTCAAGACATAGAATTAAAAGTGGGTCTGCCCTTTGAAAATCTGTTGAAATAAGTGACTATCACTAGAAAAATAGCATAATTCTTCCTGAATGCCAAGTACACTATGTTTATTTGATGGCTTTAAACTGCTTGTTTTTCTTAAGATCAAAATGGGACAATATATTATGGAAATTCCTTGTCATACAAGCTTACTTCCATATTAAATGTGCTCTATCTTAGAGCCATGAGCTCTAAGGCTTTAGTTAATTAAATAAACCTGCTGAAAATCAAAAGGATGTCTGCCTGGAACTTTGACTTAATCTTCTAATATTCCCTTATGTAAAGTTGTTTTAACATTTCTGATATAAAACTGAGACATTCTCCTCCCATTTCCAAACACTGACCATTATTAAAATTGATGTCATTATCACTCTGTACAATTAAAGATTAAAGCAAATTTCTGAAATATTTAGAACTATTTCTCCCCAGAGCTAAAGCTGGATATGGCAAAAATAAAGGGCAGTGATCAAAGTAGGGAGATATTGCAGAAGAAAGGATTCCTAGTAAAAAATTCAATCACTTGAACACTCAGAACTTTCCCAGCTCACTCTGAATGCTTTATTCTGCTTTCTTTTACTTATCAAGTAGAGATGGCTTTGCATAAAATAAACACATAATACAAATAGAAATGTTCACCCATGCTTGCATAGAATTTTAAGTAGCCAACATAAACTAAATTTTCAACAAAGCTTCACAGACAAAATTGCTATCAATAAAGAGAAAAAATTTCAAGAACTGTGTTGCAACAGTTATGCTGACTGAAAATGAAGAGTCGAGACTTCCAAGGTTTTATATTGTTTTCTGCTTCTAATTCACTTACTTTCACAAGTCATTTCATCTGCTTCTCAGTGTTAGAAAAACAAGATTTTGCACTTAGATGTTGCACAAAGATGGCCTTTGAACATGAAATCTCAAAGTGATCAAGAAAGATAAAGCACTCTAATTTATTTTACAGTGGAGGAAACTGGTTCAGAGAGATGAGGTCACTTGTGTAAGTTCACAAACTTAGTAAATAATAAAGACTGAAATAAAAACCAGATGCCTTGCATTTCAGTCTGGGATCTTATTCAATGCAACTTATTGCCCCTATAATGCAATGGAAAGCTGAATTGCTTTATTTATAATTTAAATCCACACAGCAGTAGAAGCATTCAAACAATAGTGAACATGAAGTAAAAATGTGACAAACAACAAAAATAAGATTCCAAGCCTACTAACAACCTCAGTCAGATAATATAATGCAAGTATACATGGAAAAATCAGAAACATAAAAAGGCATATGTTAATGGAAGCTCATACACTATTCAGGAAATATTCTTATTGAGAAGTTTCATTTCTTTAGGAGTAACAAGACTGGCAAAAATAATGAGCGGGCACAACTGCAAACAAGACAACTCTCTGAACTTTCTCTGCATAAGTAACGAAGAAGTGAACATTACAGAACAAAAAATATAGACAATTACATGAAGAATAAAATATCAAAAGAAGTGTAAAAAAATAAAAAGGAAAAGGCAGAGCTTTCACCACAAAACAAAGATACAGCAGCTGCCATTAATGATATAGCAAGCACAGTCTCTACCTTTTGGGAAAGGTATGCAAAAAGTTCCCTTACCTTTACTGGTAAGTATTGCAGTAAATTATTTCCAAAGCATTTTTCTCGTCTCTTGATTCACTAAAAGAATCTTTAATGACTTGAAAAAAATTCTACCAAAAGTGACAGTTATACTGTTGTTTCATAGATTGTATTCCTGTTAGTACCCAACTAAATCTATTATTAAGAGATATATTCTGATTTCTCCATTATCTGTGAACTTTGTAGCATTTTTTCTGATACCTGACACTAAAAATCCTTCTGTTCTAATTATTTACCTTTCTTTCAAAACCCTAGGCTTTTATGATATTATTTATAAGGAAATAGTAATTTTTTCAGGACTTCCATCTGATGCATCACAATATGACTCATTGCTACTATATTTTTCAATGTATGTTTTCCCTATTGACAATTCCAAAATAGCCCCTCATTTGCAATAACCCTTTGAAAATCCATTTGATACAAACCAGCTTTTGAACAACTGTTTCTCAAGCATCTGAAAAAGATCTATGATTTTCCCCTAAGACTAAGAGCATAAGAAGATGAAGGCAGTGCTTATAGTACAGGCAGCTATTTAGCACTCTGAGGAAGGTTGCAGGCACTGTTATTGAAATAGTCAGGATAGTAACCTTAAGAGAGTACAAAAAAATAGAAAAGGAAAAAAATAAAGTGTGATTCAAACCCAGCAAGTTAGAACAGAAAAAGATGAATTTGCAATAGCATAAAAACCAGCACCTGACCAGCCAGATAAAATATTCATCTTTTTAGCACAATACGTTTAATGTTACATCAACTCGTCTCCTTTTTAACAGAAAATTATACCTGAAAACTTCTATTCTCTTTCAATTCTTTGCTTTTTGTCTCAGTAAATAGAAGCTCTACTAAACCTCAGATTGCTAATAGGCTCCATAACCTGTGCAGTTATATAACACATTCTCTTGTATCTCAACTAGTTTATGGCTGCCTTGCCAATAAACACTAAACGCTGTCTCCTTTTTCCAGACAAAATGGACCACTGTGAAATAGACCCTAGTAAAAACAATGCTTTCAGTAATTATGTACAGTTATGCTCAACAGATTTTTAATATTATTTTTATTAGATAAAGAAACTATCATTTTGCAAAAATAAATTACATGATGTTGTTCTGACTATATCTAGAAAATGTTGAGTTTAATAATTTGGGCAAACTTCTTTTAGAGGCTTTGAGAAGTGATCTTTCCTCTACCCCTTAACATCCCTCTTTACACTTTCTTTCCTAAAGTCCACATTTTGCAAAAAAGCAGATTCCAGGAAATGAAGTTACTTGTTTGGATACAACTGCCAAAGCCACTTCCTGTACGCACTTGGCAGAAATGCTTGAATAAAAAAAAAGCCTTATGACATTTTTCAATCTAACCAAGATGGGCATTCCATTCAGCCACACAAAAACTCAATTTAGCCCCAGAACTGTATGCCAGCATTATATATTTGTCTCCTCAAAGTATTACTGCTCAGTGTTAATAAATTCAATTTTACATTTGTCAGGAAAACTGGCATCAAACAGGTTCCAAACAACAAACAACTGACTACTTCATCCAGGACCTGATGTTATTCCGCTTTTGGTATTTTGCTGTTTTTCCTCTCTTCTCTCTCTACTGCCTAGCATGTGAACCTATTGTAAAAAGTAACTTATGAAACATCTGCAAAGAGACCATTGATTGGAACATGGCATAACATAGGCATTGTTATATTTGGCATTGACACTATTTATGCCTCATTAAGTAGCAGATAGAAAAGGAAAAAAAAATATGAGAAAGAGTCTATAACAAACACCTGGGCTGCTAAGCAGAAAAGTTTCAAATACATGATACTTGGCCGATAAAGTGAACGGGTTGTTAATGACTGAATCTTTTTTTGTTGCGCTTTTTGACCAGGTGTTTTCACCAGGTCTTGGCCTCCACAGTCTCCATTATGACAGAATTAGGGCTTTGACTGCAACAGGAACAAGGAGATTAAAAGTATCTATAAAGTAAAAAGTAACCTGCTATTCACCTGGCTGCTTTGACCCCAGACCAACTTGTTTATCTTAAAGACTAAAAATTTTGTCTAATGGGACTGCAATTAAACCTGCAGCAGTGTAAAATTGTAACTATTTCTTCAACAGCCCCTCTAATTTAACGACGATCCAGCTCAGACCCCTCTCTTTCAGCCTTTAGTTCTTTTTTTGGGGTAACAGACAAATAAAGGGAGAGATGCAGTCACTTCACAACTACTGTTTTTGTTTTATTGTACATGTCATTTGAAAAAACATATTACTGTTTTTTTCTCTACAGCCATTTTCCATCCAATAATTCTCTTGGCTTCCCATTTTGTTCCCTAGTAATTCAGATCTTGCTTCCCTCCAACCTATGGTCTGTCTTGGTCCTCATCTCATTCCCAACTTCACCTTTCCACCCCATTTGTCAAAAATAACTCCAATCTACCCTTGCTCTTCCCTCTTAACCCCTTCCACATCAATTTTCTTCTCCCACTGTTTTTAGATAATCAAGTGTGAGGCATCAAAACTATTGTAATATCAATTACTGCAAATGTCCATTCCTACTACAGTTTCCTGTCAGCCACAGATTTGCACAAGAAAGAAAAAAAATAATATAGTATTCAGGAACAATTTGCTATTTGTAACCAGCACACGGTCTCTTAATATATTCCACCAAACAGATCAAACAGATTCCTGACATTTGAATAAAAAAACACCAGAAACAGAGTGTGAGAGAGAAAACAAAAGGGCTATTATCTGTTTCACTTTTTCCTTTTTTTTTTGGAGTTCCCCTCCACTGCTTTAGACATTATCACATAAACTTAAAACCTAGCATTAAAGAAGAGTTACTCAAAAGACCAAGAGAAGACCCAATTTACCCAAGCTTTCTTCATCTAAATATAAATTTAATGATTTAATATTAAAAAGTACAACTATCAAATACACTTATAGGAATATAGAACCATACATCTCCTGTCATAGTTGGTACTCTCCTATTTATTCCTTCCTTCTAAAATCTGGAGAAAAGCAGATCTTGGAACAGTGTAGAAAGCTAGTACTAGAAAGTTCAGGGGAACCTCAGGAGGAGGTCAACAGAGAACACACTTCTGAAACAATGGGCTGACCACAGATCTTCCCTTTTGTAATAGATGCAACTTCTAGACGTGGTACTGAAGGAGGCAGGTTGCAAATGACAGACATTTCTAGGCCAAGAGCTTATTTTCAGAAATATGTGCAAAGAAGGAATACAGTATGTCATGGTTTCAGCTGGGATAGAGCTGTCTTTCTTACTAGCAGCTGGTAAAGTGCTGTGGTCTGGAATTGGGAAGAAAATAGTGTTGGTAAAACACTAATGGTTTTGGTTGCTGCTAAGCAGTCAAGGACTTTTCTGCTCCTCATATTGCCCCACCAGTGAGGAGACTGGAAAGGCACAAAAGCTGAGTGGAGACAGTCAGGACAGCTGACTGGAACTGACCAAAGGGATATTCCATTCTATGTGACGTCATGCTCAGTATATAAAGCTGAGGGAAGAAAAAGGAACAGGGGGAAGTTCAGAGTTACAGCATTTTGTTATGGACGATGGAGCCCTGCTTTCCTGGAAATGGCTGAACACCGGCCTGCCCATGGGAAGCAGTGAATTAATTCTTTGGTTTGTTTTGCTTAGGTGTGCAGCTTTTGCTTTATTTATTAAGCTGTCTTTTTCTCAACCCATGAGCTTTTCCTCACTTTTACTCTTCTGACTCTCTCCCCCATTCTACCAGGGAAGGACTGAGTGAGCAGCTTCAGGGTCATAGCTGCCAGCTGGGGTTAAACCACAACACTGTAGAACTATGCCCATCACGTATATGTAGAGATCACTTCTATTTAACAGACAAGCAGTGCCTTTTTACACCTGATTCACTTTCTAAATGGTTTAAAGATGTAGCTCTATACAGCACTACTGATAGGAATCAAACCTAGGGCAACAAACGCATGAAACAGTGTGGCAAAATTCTTTATTTGAAAAAAAGCACTATTTGTTCATTGCTTGTCAGTCGTAGATTAAAGCATGCTTATTTATAGTACTTATAGTACATGTACTTAAATGAGCTTGTCATCTAAAAACCTACAAAATTGTATTACAGGAAAACTTCCTCTTCAACAGTGGTACTCTGAGCAGTTTTTCACATTGTTCCCAAAATACTGCATAATAATTATCTGAATTGGTTATGTTAATTCTCATTTATATCTCAAAGAAGCATATGTCAAAATTTTTAATCAAAACCAAACAGGACATATTCCTATATACAGTCCTAACTAAAATCCATTCTATAAGTGTTTAGAAAGTTCAGAAATGTGTATTAGGGCTTTTTCACTCTGAAAAAGACCTTAAGTTTTTATATCCAGCTTTATTTAATCTTAAATCCATGCAAAGACATACCTATGAACAAACACATGAGAGCAACCTTCAATGACTCATGAGGGAAGTTAGGCATAGCAAAGATAAGCTTTTGACTTGACCTTGTCTCTTAAAACAGTAAAGCTAAATGCACGAAAGTTCTAATTCACAACGTATCAAAATATTAAATGAATGTTCAATATATGATTAGGTCCAACTGACATTGTAGGGAAACAACATATTTATACCCACCTCCTCAGAGACTAAAACAGCATTAGTGGTTTACAGAAGCCCTGACAATAGCTTCAGCTTGGTCATGCAATGATACAACGAGTCTTGTGATTGACTTGGACCTATTTACTTTCTAAGCGCTTATCCTTTTCCTGATTAACCTTCTTAGTTTTATAGGCTATGCACCCAAACTCTAGACTCCCCACAAGAGTGGGAGATAAGATACATTGTGCTATCGTCTAAGCCACATTGATGTTTTGAACATCAGACCTCGATGGAGCAGAAGTTGTTGTGCCCAGAAAATGAGCATGTAAAAGACTTAGCTATAAATGTCAAAGTACTTATCATTTAAAATACATATATGGCCCTTCAGACGGGGATTTGCCACATATATATATAGAATTACCATAGCAACTGAAACTTGGAAGAAATACTAAATCTTGTGCTTTAGCACTTCAGCTAAACACTAAGTAACAGACATGAACAAGAAAGCAAACTTAAGAAGAAGTTATCAAATACCAGTCCATGTTGGAGTTTTATACATTCTGTGAAGTATCTGACCTCGGAATACATGCAACTATTTCCAGTACTTTTCTGCCCAGGGAGGGGTGCTGCTGTCTGTTTTGGGAGTGGCAAAGGAACATGTCCTTACAGCATCCATGACTATTTCGAGGTACTACTATAATCTTATTTTTTTTTTAAAATTTGTTTGAGTTATACAAACCTCAGGAAAAAAATTAACTATTTCAGCAGTTTAGCAGTCAGAAGTGATAAGAGCTTTATATGAAAAAAAACCCCAAACAATTCCCTAGCACAGCACAGCTTTCTCTCTGCTGTGTTTACTACAAAAGAAGGTTTAGAAATTCTTAAGAAAAGGAAAAGAAAGTATAAAAAAGTTACCCAAGCTGTTAAGGCAATTTAAATATAGACACAGATTGGTAAAACCAGCCCTGCCATGAAAATCAGTAAAGGCTTTTATTTCAGCTAGAAATAAAATCTACCAAACTTATGGCACAAAATCACTTTTTTCAGTGGTGCCCAGTGACATGTCAAGAGGTAATGGGCACAAACTGGAACATAAAAGTTCCATCTAAAGATGAGAAGGAACTTGTTTACTTTGATGGTGGCAGAGCAGTGGAACAGGCTGCCCAGAGAGGTGGTGGAGTCTCTGTCTCTGGAGACATCCAAAACCCACCTGGACATGTTCCTGTGCAGCCTGCTGTAGGTGGACCTGCTTTGGCAGGGGGATTAGACTAGATGAGACTTGATCCCTTCCAACCCAGTATCATTCTGTAATTCTGCAAAAAATTAGTATCACCTCAGCTGTAATTGTATAGTTCCTTTCCAATAATTTGCTTACTCTTTTCTTTCACAAAAAAGCCAATAATAGGCCAAATTTTCTGACATTAACCTGAATACCACATAATCCTCTGCTAACATTATGTGTTTTAAAAATATATTTCTGAACTTAAAACAGTGTCTGGAAACAAACAAAACAAATGGAGAGTTACTAAATAGATGTCCCAGGAGTAAAAGCATAAAAGCCAAAAAGATGATGAATCAGAGATAAGTGAACTGTACATTCCTTGATTTTTTTCAGCAAAAGCATCCAAAACTTGAGAGTCCATTCTCACTCAAGCAAAAAGTCATAGCTCCACTAGCTATAGAAAAATTGTACAATAATAGAAGCACAAAATTGGCCTGAAACATTTGTATGAAATTTATCTTAACCTGTTAAATGTATTGCAAATACCAGGAAAAAGTAGGGTTTGTTTGTGACATATTTCCAATAATTTCCAACTTAATTTTATATTCAAATATTCTGAGAATAATCTCTTATAACAATATCTGTTTCTGTTAGGAACAGGACATTAAAAGGCATTTTTTAGATTAAATACACAAACAAAAGTGAAATACAACCCAAGACAATTCTATTATTTAGCAGAATAGTAGCAGAATCAGTACTATCTGCACAGAAATATCTAAATATTAAGCTAATAGGAAAACCTTCTAGTCTTTTGTATTCTCCATATGCATACATAATTGCATGTAGTGGCTTGATTAAAAGGCCTTGTAGTCTCTTGGGATTGATGCTCATAACAATAACAATATGGAATAAGTTCCATGGATGTATTTGCCAAACCTAACAGTCAATATATACAGAAATTCAATCACCCTTCAAGTATGTAGAAACTTTCAGAAGCATATTTTGCCTCTAAAATATCAAGAATTGAAGAGCTCCAGTCACAAACCCCAAAACATCTTTAAGAAGTTAGTCTGTAGGATACAACAGCATTTTCAAACAGCCAAAATATGGCTAATGAATCGGGAAGCCAAAGCCATTTGAAATAGTAGAGAACTTCCAGGGAACACTAGGTTACATTTCAGCAAACTAATCTGGATAAGAGAGCAGTAAACTAGCATAAAAATACTGGAAAGTTTCCCCATCTAAACAGAGTCAAAAGGAAGACAGTAAAAACTGCCAAAAGCATCTTTAACAAGCTTCCAAACATACGTTCCACATCAGAAAACATTCCCAGCTGAGAAGTGGAAAGAAAGACATGATGGGCATCTTAGAAAAACCAGAAATCTTTTCTAAAACCAAATAAATGTGGAGAAAGAAAAAGCTGTTGATGGTCGTATAAGCAGTAAGTGGTTTTACATAACAGCATTTTCAATATATCAGATAATTGAGTTTCAACATCTCTGAAAAATTAATGGAAATACTGTAATGACCCACTCTCCCCTCTCATTAAATCCTTACAGCTTACAAAATCTGCCTTTGATGCTGCAAATGGAGACCTATCTCCAAAAAGCGAAATCTGGGTTTCATCTCCTAAAAATAACTCTATGTTCATATTTATAAACACTAAGTTAAGATGACAAAAATCCTAACACACAGGGCTTTATCATAGAATACCAATTGCAAGAGCTCACTTAAATCACTTTAAATCTTACAACATGTATTTATATTTCTTTGTAACAAAGAATGGTCATCTGTTGCTGCTTACATAGATGTTTCTGCAGAGCCTCAAGCTTCCTAATACGTTTGGTTTTTACTGTTCACTAATGTCAGACAGTTCAATTCACTGAAGCAAAACTCACAGTGGACTCACTGTGAATTCCAAATAAATAAAGTTCTTGGAACCAGTAGAGATTGAAAAATAGATTTTGCAAAACAACCCCAAACAAACCAAAAAACAAACCCCAGAAGTTAACTGAATCTCCGGTAAATTCGCAGATATTTAAATATCTGCGATATTTAATTCTTGGTATTTATTACAATCAATATACTTTTAAAATAAGAATTTTTTTCTAGAAAATACTTCAAATTTTATTTTTTTTTTATTTTTGTTCATTTCAAAGGTTTAAAAAGGGAAGTAAAACTGTGATTTTTAAGACAGCCAGAGATACCAAAACATACAAAGGCACGTGACAAATTCAAAAATTACCACAATTACATGCTACAAAACATCTGCCTGAAGATAGATGTACTTTCACATTTATGATATAAATTGGAGCTTTCATTGTACATTATAAATGTACTTTCACATTTATGATATAAATTGGATATAAAGTTTATCTGGTGACTTGAAGTACCAGAACTTTGTTAAACATATCAGAAGTAAAGTCAAGTCCCATTAAATTGTTCAAAAGCATATGCTGACCATTTTGGCTGCATTTATTTTGAAGGCTTCTTGAAATACCTAAATTATAAGCAGTGAAGTCTGATACTTCCTGCTTGGTCCTTAAACTTGGCAATAATAAAAATTTATCATATCAAATAACCTCTTTAGAGAATTCTTAAGAAATTAGCAAAACATGTCTTCAAATATTAGTTACAAAAGTTTAACAGTAGCAGTTGGATATTCCCTACATTTTACTAAGAACTGGTAGAAGTTCAGATGGAGAGCAAATAGAAAATGGAATATATACTTCTTCCTGGACCTGTAACAGAAAATGTAGCACATACTTTCTTTTCTGACTAATGAGAAAGATCAACAGTAAGCCTGAACAACTCCCTAAATGCACCAGCGAGCTCTTTTGCTGGCAAAATAGCAATAGGTACATCTGTTTGTTGACAAAAAATCTGCCATGAGCACAGTGCCAAGAGTCTGTCCCCAGATATCCCAAAGCACTACCAGACACAGAAAAGACTCCAAGAAACATATAGGTTTGCTAAGCACTTAATGTTTTCTGGAGAGTTGAGAACTGCCTTTTTCTGAACTGAAGGACACAGAAGAGATTCTGATAGAAAACCTCAGTCAATCCTTTCCATTAGGGAGCTTTCTGTGGGTTTTCCAACAATGGAAGGAAGATTTTCCCTCAAATTATTACATAAGTTTATATCTAATAGCCAAGATAAATATTTTGAGAGGTCTTAATACAAGATGAAAATATGTAGTGTTTAGAATTGGTGTGTTATCACCACTAGTTTTCTGCTAATCATAATCACCATGTGTGTATAGAAACCAGCTCCCACCTTTCATTTTAATGTCGGCTTGTCTGCCCTTCAGTAGGAATGCTCTTTTTTATACATGCTCGCATGGTGCTTCGGAAAATGTCATCTTAAACCCTGAATGGGATGCATAGCAGGTAAATTCTTCACCAAACTCTCAACAAACTTCACCACTTCTCAATGAAAGATAAAGGAAACGGCTAAAAATGGTCAAAATATGATCCTAATAAAATCTTTTGTGAGAACAAAATAATCCCTCTCAAGGCCATCAGCATATACAACTATTCAAAACTCTTACTAAGATTTGTTGTGTTCTTTGAATGTTACAATATTCACACTGTTTTCTGGTACCCAAACTGTTTATATTTCAGGAGAAAAACAAGTCCAGCAGAAGGAAAAATGGTATACCATCTCTTACACTGACAGACTTACAGTAGAAGCAAGCAGCAGTTTGAGACCTATTTCAAAATAAGACTATATGTAAAGAAGAAGGGATATAATATGACAAAAGTAAAATAAAATAAAATGTTTATCATCCAATGATCATGATACAATGAAGTCTGATTTCTTCTTGTTTTGCCAGCTTCGTTCATGCTTTGATTTATCCTGAATCTGCTAATTCATAATAATTGACACCATCTCCTGAGAACGATTACATGAAGTTCTACATTTGGATTTTGTCTTCACATTCTACTAGATATGAATTATGAATAAAAATAAAGCCACAGTAGAAACTTAATGATGAATTAAATTACTGTATTAAAAACAAAATCATTGAAGCATTTCTAAAGCTCAGGTTATTATGCCAATAACTTATCTTTGCATTTTCTGGAATGCTTATCTGAAATATAAATTAAATTCATAGCCAGAGAGTTATGTCTGTTTCAGATTTATGAAAGATATTATGATGCAATAAATAGCAGCAGCTACTGAGTATGTTAGTGTTTTGCTCAATCGTACTCATGTAGTCATGGATTTATAATCCAGAGTGTTCTGTGATCAAGATGGCTATTGAAAAGCTAGTTCTCCCTTTTCATGGTATAACACATGGACTAAGATAAAAAGTTCTGGTGTGTTCACTCTAAGTTAACTGATTTATGAAATCTGTAAAACCTCCTTGGTGATGGGAGCTGGCTTGCCAAAATGTCAGCAACGGGCTGCCTTCTACTACTTCCAGGCAGCTACCTACCGCTCCCTTCCAAAAGAAGTCTTTTGGGATCCAACAAAAACAAATCTGTCAGCATGTAAACTGGTATAATTTTTAGCTGAAGAATTCAATGCTATGTAGCCCAGTGTCATTGCTGAAACCTAGGGCATTACTAGGATGTTACATTTCTGAATGCCTCTGCTCTAATCATCAAGAACATCCTAATACAGACTGTAATATACACTGAAAAAAGCACAATACAAAACACAGCAATCATCTACATGTCCAACTTCAGTCATTCTTATTAGGTCTTCCACTGATATCAAACCTCATGTTCGACATCATTTTACTAACAACATTATTTTGAATATAAGCTCCGATATTTAAACAAGCAGTTAAAGACATAACTCTTCAGAAAAAATACCATTTAATCAACTCTTTACAACTTAGTACTTATTAGTAGTTGGAAAATATGACACAATGGTGCCCAAAGACCTACTTGGAAATCAAATCTGAGGTGGGGAAAAGATAGCGTGTACAAGAAGGTAAATACTACGATATGTCAAGCCTTTAAAGATGTATTTTATTCACTCAATTTCTTCTGAAAGAGCATGCACATTCCATGCAGGATCAATTATGCCTCTATAGACATGTATGTGTAGAAGTCACTCATTCACCCCTTCCAAGTCAGCCTGCTGTGGGACAAATTGGTCCAGGAGTTGTTATACTGATGTGATGAGATTAAGACCAAAATTTTCCTCTTAACATAGATTATTAACTCAGCAGTGAAACAGTAGTGGCTATATTTCTCCTGCTCAAATCAGTGTCTGGATAGGATAGACTAGAAACATCATTCTATATCTTTCAATGCAGAAATGGCCCTAGATGATATAGGAAAAGATGTTACAAATAAGTTTCACCATAGAGAGACAGTAGTTCTATGAAATAATACAATTTTTACCATACATAGAAACAAACTTTGCCTGCACAAGGATGCCTGAAATCTTATAATTCATCTACTTTTCATAAATTTAGCAGCATAAATGACTTTTTCTGATGGACTGGATAAGAGGTGAGTAAGTCTGGAGATTTTACAATGCAAATACAGCAGCAAATTTTGCATGAAAGTAACAGAATGAAATAATTCTATTTTCTATCACAAAAGATCTGTTTCTGGGCAAAGAAATATTAAACCTACATAACACATCAACTGCAAAATAAATGAAAGGTTCTAAATGAAATAATTTGTCTTTTAAGAAACTAATTATTAGCAAGACTTCCCACAACTATTTCACTAAACTAAATATTTTGTTCCTATACTTTCTGCTGATTTTCTAGTTTAATTGTTTTCAGGATAAGGAAACGAGATAGATAGGAAAATGGAAAACACATTAGAGAGATGATTAGAGACATTAGAGACAATAGAAATACCATTTTATATTGCATGAAACAGGCTATTTTAGAGTTGAGAGAACAGAAGCAAAAAAAAAAAGAAGCTTGCAAACTAACTAAACTGTTATAATAGTTAACATGATATAGCCTACATGCTGTATGTAAATTGAAATCTGCTTAAATGACATAAGGTATGCAAAGTGTTTAAATGATGAAGAATAGCGTTAATATTACACTAAAGGTTCTACTTGGGAGTTCAATCCTGGCACAGGCCCAATCCCTTTCACACATCTTTAGCAAAACCTTAATGCCTATAGTCTAGAAGACATATGTATACAGCGCAGATGGACTTTGAAATGAATGGATACCTTTATAATATGACCATTATTTGCAGGTTTGGAACATGTGAAAAACGAGTCCTTGCGCTCAAGTGAAAATGATGCTTTACTTCCACTTTTCTTTTATTTGGTGAAATGTCAGGACAGAATCAGTCAGGTCATCACCCAAACTTTTTCTGAAATATCAGCCCTTGCCAATGCAGAGTGCAGGACATAAGGTTCAACAATCCAATCAATTTGAGCTGATATGCTGTTTCTTACTTTATATTCAAAGAAAACTCATGTGTATATAAGTAACTGTTTGCAAAAAGAGAAAGCACAGTATCAAAGCTGAGAATTTGATAATGTTTCTGAGATTCTTATTTAAAGGTTAAAGAAGTTGCATTACATAAAAGATGCAATTATACTAGTCATTTGTTGATTAAATGTATCTAATTTTTGCTAACATACTTCTGAGATTACCAAAAGCTTTGTGTTATGAGGACAAAATTATATTTACTTAATACTACCGTTACACCAATTCAAGTATTCTACACAGAAACAGGGAAAAAGTATACGAAAGAAATCATGAAAGAGATTCTCAACCTCTTTGTTTTAGAAGATAAATTAAGAACAAACACATTTGCCTTCATTCTTAGATAGAACAAATGGGATTAATCACATCTGTAGCGTACAAATGTGTTAAGGTCTGAGTGCAATGGAATAGAGTGCTATATCCTAGCCATTAGTAGACAGAGCTAAGAGTTTTTCACTGCCAAGGAATGTAGCAATGTATCTTTGCACTGTCATATCTTTATAACAAAGCAGAAAAACAGTAATAACCACAGTGAGATCTTTTTCAACGTTTTCTGATGAACCGTCTGAATATGTTTACAAGTGTTTTTCTCAAACATGCCTCTAATACCATGGAGAGTCAAACTGTGAAAACCCTACTAGATGATTTGAAAAACGATCTCCAGTCTACAAGAATTTTTTAATATAAATGTTAGCTAAAATATTAAGATAAATATTGTTACTTTCATAATTTTAACAGATACAACAAAAGAAAGGGAAAAAAAAATTGTTTATATATCAGGTATAAAATACTGTTGGTTCCAGAGACACAAAGGCACAAAAGAGCTTGGACATTCAGTTACATTCTTGCAGAGGCAATTGATCTCCTAAGGTTGTGTTTAAGGTACACTGGCAAGGTTGTATGTGCTTTGTCATTAACCGTGTTTCTACTACTTTTTATGCCTGCCATTCTAAGTATTACCTGAGAACAATACTGCAAGTATTTTAAGAAATAATGCTTTAAGGCATTATCATTATAACAGCTACACAGAATACTGTAAGTCCAAATGTTGCCAATATTACTGGACTAGACTTGTAGCAGAATGTCAGGCCACACTAAAGGAATGCAAAGATGTATGGCAACCTAAAATAGTTCAAAAAAACCTTTTTATTTATCTGTAGCCTTCAAGCAATATGACTGAAAAGTTTAAAAATAAATTAACTATAAGTGAACCTAAGGGAGGACTTTCAGGTTCACACCTAGAAGCTTGGTTATTGAGGAATTCATCATTTTTGTATCCACATGGAGTGATACAGAATATCAGAACCTGACCCGAAAACTGATTGAAAAGAGGACTCAAAAGAAGAAAGTATGTTTGTAGCTACTTTCAGAATGATAAAACCATATAATGTACAATTCAATCATATTCACCTTTTATCCCAAAACATGCTACTCTAACCTGAGACAAATGTCCATCTGAAACTCGTTATCCAAACAGGATGTGAATCAATTACATTTACTTATTGATTAACAAAAGACAATGCTTCATCATTGTGGCAGATTCCCTGTGCCAACCATCTGTACCAAGTAATTCTTTTTTCAATGAACATTTGGTACACTCACATATTAAATTTTACAAGACAGCTAAATAAGAATAACAATACACTTGATGTACCATAAGAGATAAAAAATTGTATCAGTTACCTACAAACAAATAGTACTCATCTGCTGGTGAAGGCATGGCACATGGTAAAATGGTATTGAGTGTGTTAGCTGCTCTAAATGAATACATTATTTATGAATTCAGTTCTAACTTGGTTGCAAACAATGTGAATTATTAAACTACTTAAGAAACAATTTAAAAAAATATTTTTAAATACATCAGCATAAGAAGTTTTATTTTCTTCACACTTAGTAAAGAATTGCTCCAGAATGGTACCATTTCACTGAAGCTACTCACATGCACAAAAATGGAGCTATTTGTCATTTCTTGAAACAAGGTTTCAGTTCACTTAATCACATTACATTACATTTTTTTAACAAAAGAAATAATCACTATGGTTTATTAAAATGCTAAATAAAGCCCAGATATCTGAAGTTTAAAATCTAAAAAAAATCCCTAAAATATAATCACAAAGAGTTTTGTGTTTACAATCTGATATTGGAGCTAGAAGCATAATTAATGAAATTTAATTTTAGTTGAACCTAAGATTTCTCTGCTAGGCTGGAAGATTTAAAGAAAAAGAAAAACATAAATTGTGTTTATTGGTGTTTAAGGATACTGTGCAATTAATGATTCTTGCACAAAAATTCTCTCAGTATCTGCAGTTCTGGTTTAGATTTCTTTTTTGTTAAAAGTCAGTACTTTTAAATCGTTCAGGGTAAAAATATTATTTCCTGGTATTTTTGTATGAATTATATTCAAAAATTAATTTTTTTTTCCAATTCACTCAGATTCAAGGCCTTGCATACTCTGGTTTTGTTGGACTATTCATCAAACCATTCACATCAGTTTGTAAAATCCATCAGTGCTTTGAGAGGGCTATAAATTTTAATCCCTGCATTTGTCAATAAAGAATTATCACAATATGGCTGATACTGAAAACTTTCCTGGTCTGGCACACATTTGAATAATATGCTGTATATCATATTGTAAAAATCCAATAACTGCTCAGTTAATTAATTACACTAACCTGTTTCTCTGGAAAGGAAAGGTAGTCTATGAACTGCAGAGCTGAAATCTTTCAGAATAAAACAGCTTAAAGGGCTCTGATTTTCTTCTAAGTTTACAGTCTTGGAGCAGTCTCTTTCTATAGAACCAGCAGAGGCAGCATTAAGCTGGAGAAGAGCATCTTGTGTTCTCTTTTTTTCTTTTTTTAGCATATTTACCAGAATATCTGCAAAATACATTAAGGAAATTGTTAAGGAACTTTTTTTATACATATAAAGCAACAACCATCTTTGTTTATGCTTAAGTCTCTTTTTTCCAAGTGAACAATTGAGATTATGAAAGCCTTTATGTGAATGTGAATTTGGAGTTAGGCATATTCTTTGCAATTATATTCATCCACCTTAGTTTTTCCAAACTGCAGATTCATTTTTACTAAACAGTAACAAATTCACAGACTGATGACAACTGTTGATGCCATTCAATCAACACCTGATAAAAGCATTTACAGACAAACAGGACTGCAAACTCTGGTATCTTATTGCTATTGTGTGACATTCCATTTTTTAATTTTAAATTCTGTAATAAACAAAATTTCCAAACAAAATTAAAAAAACCCTTAACTTACGGGTAACCTGGAAAGTGCTTCACATCTATAAGATTTTCAAAATAAGGTTTACTAAAATGCAGAACAGGTCTTTAGGAAATTTCTTCCAATAACACTATGTATTTACTAGAAGTATATTTGGTATAAATAAATTTTGCCTAACAGCTTGTAGAGAACTTACAATGAAAATCCTGTGTGCACTCAGCCAAACCCACAGAAGTCCCTGTGATATGTTTTTTGATATGCCATTCATTTTAATCCTAATTAATCTTCTAAATAAACAGCAGAAAATTTAAGTAGTCTTTGAAAAATATTATTAACTGGACTAGGTAGCAATAATAAAACACTTTACAATTCAGTTGTTACAATAGCTCCTAGTTATCACAGACAAGAATGACCTCATAATTTATTTATTAAACAGCTTCCATACTTCCCACCACTTCATCACATTAGACATATTATTAATTTTCTAATGATATTGTACCATCACTTAGTGGCTGCTGACTCCTTAAATCAGTGTTGTGTTTGACTATACGAATCTAACATGGATTTATACGAGTTTCTACCTTGTACTTCTGCAAACAAAACTTTAAATATATCCATCAAGCACAAGTGCATTTGATAGAGACATTTTGCTCTTTTTTCATTATCAGTCTCATACCAATAAAATATTTTATTTCAGGAAGAAATTTTTCTGGTAATCTGGATCTTAAAATGGACATGGAAATTGAAGAATTTTTTAAAAGGAATGACAAGTCAGTGTTACGGCTAAATATATTTGAAATGCACATCATCTCTTCCTTGATAGAGCAGAAATAGAGAAGCTGTCCTGCCACCTCAGGCAGGTCCTGTCACCTCACCAATTCAGACTGGCAGCATGCTATATACCCTGATGTAAAATGCCATTCTCATTTGATATATAAAAATTGATCTGGAGTTGTTGACAACAAAGGATGCAACCGAGTTTGCTTTTTTACTAGTAACTAGGAAAGGATATCTGTCACCTATAAATTCAAAACCAAAACAAAATAATTTTTTCATTTCTCTGCCATATTCAAATTTTACCTACCAAATAGCCACAGAGGTAGGGACACAGTGATGCTGCAGTCTGCCCACAGTTCTGTCAACCTGCCAAAAGTTAACTCCCACCCGTCGTGCAACAGTGCAACTACTCACATGTTTCCTGTGAGGCAGTGAAATGGACAAAGCACGTCTGATCCGTCTAGTATTTTTATATGCAAAAAGCTTTAGCTTTAATCTAAATTTTAAAATCGTATGTAAAGAGTACAAGTTTTACATTTATTCTGAAGGCAAACAGCCCAGTAGTCCCCAAAGTAGCACTTCATTTGGCTAAAAATACCACCTACAGGAAATTCTATTCTTTGCAAGGTAATAAATTGGTCTTTATATAGCATCACTTTCCCATCCTAAAAAATGGTTTCATTTGCTTGAGGAGAGTATTTTAGGTGTGGCCTGATCCACGGTATTTTGATCTTGGCTGGACCCTTCTAAAGCTAATAGTGCTTGGATCCAGAATTTTGGTTTGGGTCAAAACTGAAATAGAAGCAGGTGCAAAGCACGAGCCCTGCCACATAAAAGTTGGGAATTGAGTAACTGCTTTAACACAGTGGGATCAGTAGAGAGAATTTCCTTCCATACAGCCAATGCCTATCTCACACACACAAAAATCATTGTAGCCAGATCAATTCAAACCCCAATTTTTTTTTCCTCAGAAAGGATACTGATTTCATTGTCTCTTTGCTGCAGCAGTTCTTTCAGTTTTTTCAATTCTTCTTCTCCTGCTTCTTTGTTAGTGTCTTTTTCTTCAGAGATGTGTTGTGATAGCATTTTTTTATCAGAAATCTTTGAATGATTCATTAGTTCCTATTAGGAGAAACAAAACAAAGCACACTCATGTACTTATTCCACTCTGAGACTCTCTAGTATGGTAGAAAAATGTAAGGGCTTTCTAGACTCTTGATAGAAGAGTCATGCCACCAGTTGACTGTTAAGTTATATGCCTTGTGTAAAGTAGGGGACAAGTTGTATTTGTCGATCTTCACTACCAAGAATATGATTTACATTCCTCTTTCTACACGTGAATTCCAGTGTTCACTAGTATCACAGAGCTTTCAGTATCAACAATATAACTAAAACCTAATTACTTAAAGACAATAAATTAAGATTAGGAATGCATACATTATTATATTAGAAAACTATATCCCAAAATACAGAAAAGTATATATTATCTTCTGCTGCTATCCCTATTAGTTTCACTTGTTCTTCCCAGTTAAAATGTATCTTGTCTGCTCAAGGATTTAGAAGGGTTTACAACATCCTTGGGAAAGTTAGTGTCAGATTTGGTGATACCATGGTTTTGATCTTTATTTTTATCTTTCAACATCATTTGTCCAAAATATAGCCTCCATACTGCTGGGAATACAGATGGATACATCTGTCTACATACAAATAACTCGTCTGTTAACTTACAGTGCTCTCTTACTATTTACTACATCCCGAAGTTCTTGCTGGCGTTTCCACAAAATGTTGCTGAATTTTTCCACCTAAATTTCAATTTTTTATCAGTCCTCCATGCACTACACATTTCAATTGTTTTACCCTTTTCCAATGCCTCTCAACTATACTGCACTTCTTTTGACTCTTTTGAACCATTAGTGTCTTCAAGTTATTTTCAGTGCCAGCTGCACTTCCATCTGTTTTTAAAAGAAATACCTTCACGTGAGTGAAGCAATACTTGATCTTGCGCATGTCAGCACCAACATCCAGAGTGCTATTGGGATCATTATCTTTGAGAAATGTTTCAATTAACTCATTCAACCTGAAAATACACAGCATTTTAAAGCGAAAATTACAATTTTGTAAAGTAATGTATCAAACACAATACAAGATTTACCAAGCTGACAATATTGATAGACTATTTTCCTTCAAGGTCCAGCAATTGCAATGTACTTTTGTCCCTGTTGCTAAAACCTGGATTTGATACTGGAGATTCAAAGACTCCATATCAGAACATACTGCACATGTTAAAGAATAGTTCTAGAACTAAAAGGATTTAAGAAGTAATCTCTTTTTTTTTTCTCATTTATTTTATAACCTTCTGCTCTTCTATGGTCTCATAATTAAAAAGATCTAAAGCCTGCCCGCTCCAGAAGACTGGATTATTAGAAGCTCTGGGCATAGGATTTTTTAATATATATGATTATTTACATAAAAGAAAAATCTAATTCCATTTCTATTACAAGTCAGCAGATAGCATAGCTTTCATACATAAAATTACCTGCTGCAATCACCAAGCAAAACAACCTGTCTCTTGATGCAGATTCTCCAAGATCTGCTGCTCTGCTTTCCAATGACTGAAATTTAGTTAATTTTTTATTCTCTTTATTCTTTTTCGGCATGAATTTGTAATCTGTTCTTATTTAACAAACATCTGAAAACGTCTTCCCTAGGCAGGAGCAATTCTTATTTTGGTAATTCAGTCTTCATAAGAAAATCTGGCACATAGAAGAATCCTCTTGTTATTTCAAAACCAAGTTAAAGTATTCAGACTGGAAATCTACACAGGCATAATATACTATGTCTCTGGGCTGGATGTCACAGCTATATGGATAGAGTCAGATTTCTTCTTACAAGCTCTCCAGGTCTTGCAGTCCAGGGTGGATGACAGATCATCCTCAAGACAGAGGCCAGAGTATTTTTAAACCAACACTAGCCCTTAGCCTACTTACTAAGATATGTTTCTGGAAAATAGCAAGTGCAAGTTTGAACTTCAAATTGTTTTATATTGAAGGTTTCCTGATTCCTAACAAATGCTATTACCATTAAGTCAGTGGGCAACAATGACAGCCATATGGCCTGTAAAGTGTAATTCTATGATTTTAGATATTTATTTAGGTTATTATCCTCAGAAGATGAACTAAGATTCCAAACCTGAGCCAAGGTATCTAAGGTACTTTCATCAATTGCCAGAGAGGGATGGGGGTTCAGAACCATCTCTGTGCCTAGTGTTGCTTTTGGCCTAGTTTTGTTCAGCTTATCACTTAATATGCCATTCTTCTGAATGTTACTTAATAGTAATTTATCCTTTTCAGTTACAGGACTGGGAATCTTTTTGCCATTTGATTACCTGAATCACTTTGCTGCAACCACATACCAAAATTTTAGGCATTATTGTATCACAGTATCTAAAGTTGACTGACCCTAAAGTAGGTGGTTAAGATATTGCCCTGCTTTTGAAGACTCTTACTGAGATTCCTCACATTACTATACTACAGGAACAATTTCCTGCTGGAGGGTGAAACAACAAGATGCACAACAAACAGAAAAAAAATATCATTATTTTCAGGAGATAAATATCTGAAAATCAGGAGCTGTAAGACTGGAATGAGAAGTGGAAAACATAACAGACAGGTTTGGTTATTTATCTCTTTCAGAGTTAGCCATGGGCGAGTGTAAATTCTCAGAATAGGAGAAAAAGGACAGAAAAGAAGAGAGCAGCCCTCAGTCTGTGCTTTCCAATTGTCATTATTTCAAATAAAGAACAAGAGACAGATGTCATGCCTATATGATTCATCGTATCTGCAAAATTCACACTTTCTGAATTTATAGAACATTCCCTGAAGTCAATGTGACCTGTACATGTGGAGAGCTTAAGGAAGAGGATATTTGAAGAGAAACATTAGTTATGGAAGCATTACTGGCATTGACTTGCTTCTCAAGTTAAGAAACTATAAAAATTACTGGTTAAAAAAGACCAAAATTTAACTTATTGCTTTGTGATTTTTTCTGCATGAAGAGTTGAACAGAACAGAGGCCAGTACAAGAAGTTATTAATCCTGAGACACACTAAGCACCATGAGCAGGAGAATCAATCCTTCATATGTGGAGGCAGGCATTTCTGTAAGCACTGGGTAAAAGAGGCATTTATACTATTAATGAGAATGTGATAGTGATTACACACACACACAGAGAAAGTCAGCATTTGTCACTATCCTAAATGCCTTATTGATTTCAGTAAGAGGAAACAAGTAAAAGTAGACGGACTATAAGAAGCTATCTATGAAAACAGGCCTTTAACCTTGAACTAGAAATTAGAAAGGAGATATTTTAACCTTTCTTGACCTAATTAAGATTAACTGTTGCCAGGGATTTATCCATATACAGATTACTGTAGGTTTAAGCTATGGGAATCAAACAAACAAACAAAAAAAAAAAAATTACACTAACTTGCACCGTTACCAGAAAAACACTGCAGAAAGTTAAAATATTTCAAAAGAATGAAAATTAATATATAATTCTCCTAAAATAATGCTCCATTTTTGAAAATTATTATTTGCCAGTAGAGAGTGAAGGTCAATTTGTCAAAAGTAACAAATTAGACAAGCTGTAGTTATAGATATGAGCTGCTATTTCCTCTCACTTACATTACCTTTAATGCTTTAATATGTTTGGCATTCTTGAAAAAACACAGCAGCCCAATCAATTTTTGGTATCCCAAGAACTACACAGAGGCCAAAGAAAATTTAAGCCCTAGATGACCAAGTCTGAAATAGCAGAATGTAAATCAGAAGTTATAAACCAATTCAGCCTCTTTGCCAATTCCAGGAAACAGAATAATCTTCAGTGTATTTTAAGACACAATTTTAAAATTTCCTCTTCAGGAATTAGAGCAAGAACAGACCAACCTAGTGGAAACACTATGAACAAAAAGAAAAGAAAAAAAAGAAGAGCAGCAACAATGAAAATCCCCATGAATACCAGCAAATGAAATCACTGCATCCCTCACATTATTTTAAGTTTCCATATAAAAATTTACAGAACTCTTTCTAAAATAAACACATAGTCTAGTAACACTCTGGATATTCTGGGAGTTCATCCAGTATACTGAAGTATTAAACAAAGGTGAAAAATAAACTGACAATATGATACAAATGCAACTTGAAGTTTTTCTTCTTAATGAACAGATCTTAGCTAACTGAACCTTCCCCTTGCCACTGAGCGCTTTATTAGCTTGAGGATTGTGATAACAATTGAAACATTCTCCTATGAATTTATACAATGGCAAGATTTGCACTTTTACAAATGAAAAAAAACCAATGCTACTTCCAGTTCTTTTCCAGAGATGTTCACCAAATACATCAAAGAGACAATAAAGAATCACAGGATGAGTGGAAAAAAAAAACCCCACCCCAAAACAGAGAATAAGAGAAAAAAGGAATACTGACTATGCTTTTACTTTTTCCTAACATACATTAGGCAAGGTAGACCTGCTTGCTAGGTGACTCTGAAACAAAGGACAATATAATTCTACAAGATTAATATGCTTTTCCTTCTCATATTCCTCACTCAAACAGCTTATTATATTTAGAAATATCCACAAAAATAAAATGAAATATCCAGAATATACGAAAACTAGAGTACACTATTATATAAAATAGACCTGTAAAAGATTTAAGGAATTCATACAGGGGATCTACAGTTGCAACTCCAACATGTTCTTTCTTACAGAGTATCACACACAGGCTGTAATCATCCTCTATTAAGAGGCAGAGCAAGAAAAGCTTTTTGTAAGCAAAGAAGAGACAAAATGGCTTTAAGTTTTCATTCAGTTACTTTCAAGAGGTGGGTAATACCTTTCTCCTTAGCAACAATATTTCCTGAGATAGACATCTAATTGCTGATCCTTAGTTATTTACCAGAGGCATGCTTATTAAGCAGTTTTCCTCCAGTCAAAAAGTTGCAAGAATATGCATCAACAAGAATCAAGCCAGAAAAACACATAAAATGGCTGAGCATTGAACAAAGTTGGGCCTAAATGTTCAAAAGGAACAAGAAACACAAAAAGAACAAAAAATACAGATAATTTCCTAGCAAATCTTGCTTTAGTTGCCTACTCAGAGGCATGCATATTTTGTCAGTTGTTGGGGCTCAGCCCTGAGACCATATACTTAGACCTCTCTTAGTCAGTATGTTCTATTACCTGAAAAAGTTAACTCTAGTTTCTTTTCAAAAAGACAATGAATCCCTACATTTACTGATTAACAGCTCCTGCTATTATGCCAAGGATAATGGTTAATATTTCCATGACTTCTCAAAACAGAAATTCGTAAACGTCTGAAAAAGAAGAGAATTTTGAAAATGAACTTGGAAAAGGAATGAGCATGCTTGGCACAGAATACATAAAATACTTGAAAAATTTCTAAGTTCCTAAGTTTATCTTCACCCAAAGCATCTCGCTGAACATGCATTCCCCACCACACCTACTGCTGAATGTAAATACGAAAATAAGATAGAAAAACCAACGATATTGATGTTATTTACGAAGTCTAGTAGTACAGCAGTACTGTATTTTGTTGCTCTTATATGAACAGGGACTGCAGAAGAAATAAATTCCTGTTTTGGTATTCTATTTATCATCAATTTACAAAAATAAGCTTATTACAAGTCCTTTTGTAAGGTATCCATCAGTAGCAAAAAAAGAATAATCCCTCAGTTTAGATTAAAATTTAAGATAAACCAAAGACCCAGTAATGAAATAACAACAAAAAGCCTATTAAAAGATACCTCTCAGTCACTGGAGCAGAAACCTTAATAAAGACATGGTCTCTATAGCATCACCTCAACATCAACAACAGGAATTCTGTTTCACACTAGAGAGACCTTTATAAAAAATACTTAGCCCCCAGCCTTCTCACTGCTTCGCTTAGAAAGTCGCATTGCACTCAGCTTGATGGGAAAAAGCAACGATGGAAACTAAATTAATTAATTAACTGAAGTTCAATGGAAATCTAATTAGGGGGTTAGTGACAAATACAGAATTTAAAATTACTGAATTGCTTACAAGTCACAATTAATTGCTTCAGTGGAAATATGCAGCATGTATCTTTATTTCAGAATTTGATGTTCTTTTAATGTAAGATGTCGATTTAAGTTATTAAAATATAAGGGGTTTTTGTTATACTGGTAAGTTATATTAGAAAAGGCTGCATTAATCTGAAATAGAAGAACGTAGCCACAAGATACTTATACTGAAAATAAAAAACTAACATACTTCTTCCACCCCCGAAAGTATAATTTAGAAATGCTAAAATCTCTATTTCTGTGTAGAAACAAATATTATCTAATTTATTTGTAGTAGTTAATAACATTAGCAAACCAGCTGCTGCATTCTTCATTAGTTTTAGCTTACTAAGGCTCTCAATAATGTTTCCATGCAGAATTTGTGCTAATCAAATCTGGAGCATGGATAATCATAACTAATTTCATATGACAGGAAAAAATATTTAAAATTAGTGTCAGATGAAGATGTCTATTCTAACTTCTGGAGATGCAAAATAGCTCCCTTTTTTTCCTTTTCTCTTGTACATTGTTAATGAAAGGAAGTTATAGACCGTTAAATATTTAATATTATTACAGCAGATGAAGCCTAAAAAGGGGTTTTTTCATAGGTATCCAGTCTTCCTTTTAGGACTGGGATGTTCTGCGCTAAGAACAGCAGGTCTAACTTACACTAATAAGAGAAAGTGTGTGCTGAAGCCTATTGCCAGAACCCTGCTGTACCAGGAAGAATAGTTTTTCCAACAGAAATTCCCCAAAGGAGAAAGAATATGAAAGTACCAAACAAAGACTCATTTTCCATGATAAACAACAGTAAACAAAGAATGGAGCTTTGCTCATCAGAAAAAAAACTGAAAACATGAGTAAAAAGTTCCGCCCACCCCCCATAATTTTCTAAGTCAGTGCCAAGGGAACAGTATCACATCATTTATGAGATTAATTTCAAACTCACTTTGATAATGGTCTTATACATATTAATATAGTACAGAAAGAAAGGTATTAAAGAACTGATCTGGATGAGTTTGAATCACGATACCAGACTCTCAAAACACAAGCTGTGTAAAGCACAATTCTGTTCTTATGCTGATGTTGGGAAGAAAACACAGTAAAACTGTCATAAACAGCTGGGATGGAAAAGTGTTAAACTAACAGTGTTCCCTGGCCAGTGACTGTGAATCAGTCCCAAGTTCTTAGTCTAGCATTTCCCTCTTTATATTTGCAAATAATGTAAACACACACTGTACTGCAGCTCACAGACAGTTTTTACATCAACTTTATTTCTCTTCTGTTACTTTACGCCCTTCAGGATTTTTTTTAGTGAAGGCTGCTTACCATTTAGACCACACATAAATCACAAAAGCTTTCTATCCACATTATGTTAGATTCTATGCATTTTCCCTGATAGCCCAGAATGAATAGATGAGCACTGTGCTACTTCAGTTTTACCCATTCATTAAATAAGACTTCCATGTTTTTAAAAAAATCCACTTCTGAATTAGTCATATGTTTGCATGAACCAAGATGCAAATTACACAGCTGAAATGCATCAGAAAAGCACTCCTAGCCAACTGAGAGTATGTTTTTAAAGTTAAGAACTTTCAATAGCATGCAGGATGCATGGTCTCAAAACACAGATTTGGAAGGACTCATTTTGACCTTGCGTTATGTGCCATGATTCATTTTTGAGAGAGCTTGCCTTTTAACCCCTGATCACTGACACTGTACATAAAGTATCAAAATTAAGTTTGCTTAAAGAGCAACTAATTGTGTGTTTCAGCTGTGAATTCTCACAAAACAAAACAAAAAGCAACTGAAAACCAAAGAGCTACAAACATAGAAAACATTAAGTATTTAAAAGTGTCAAAAGAAGAGATGAAAATAGAGAACATAGCAATATGGCCAATGATTTATATCTACAGACACAAATTGATTTTCATAAATATTGAATGTTAGCTGTTCAAATATGAATACGTTCATGAGACGTGGTCCTAATTTCATATTCCTAATTATCTAATATTTTCAGCAGGGACTATATGCTTATAAAATAACTGATAATAGAGCTAAAGCACAGTCTTCCCTATGGATAATGAGTAGAAACAAGTAGATTTTTGAATACCATGTGCATTTTGTTAATACTGTAGGCAACAGTTAGTATTTATATGTTGCCTCTTTACCTAGCCAGTAGGCTGGCATCTAAAGAGATTACCTAAATTCAAGTTGGCATGGAATGTCGACACATTGGAGGGAAAGAATGCAATCCAGAGGGACCTGGACAGGCTTGAAAGATGGGCCCATGCAAACCTCATGAAGTTCAACCAGGCCAAGTACAAGGCCCTGCACATGAGTCACGGCAATCCCAAGCACAAATACAGGTTGGGCAGAGAATAGATTGAAAGCAGACCTGAGGAAAAGGACTTGTGGGTATTGGTGGATGAGAAGCTCAACATGAGCCAGCAATGTGCACTTGCAGCCCAGAAAACCAACCACATCCTGGGCTGCATCAAAAGGAGCCTGGCCAGCAGGTAGATGGAGGTGATACTGCCCCTCTACTCTGCTCTCATGAGACCCCACCTGGAGTACTGAGTGCAACTCTAGAGCCCTCAGCACAGGAAGGGCATGGGCCCATTGGAGAGGATCCAGAGGAGGGCCACAAAGATGATCAGAGGGCTGGAGCACCTCTCCTATGAAGATAAGCTGAGAGAGTTGAGGTTGTTCAGCCTGAAGAATGCTCAAGGGAGACCTTATAGCAACTTTCCAATACCTAAAGGGGGACTACAGGAGAGATGGGGAGGGACTCTTTCTCAAGGAGCGTAGCAATAGGATGAAGGGTAATTTTCATCTGAAAGAGGGTAAATTTAGATTAGCTGTTTTGGAAGAAATTCTTTACTGTGAGAGTCATAAGACACTGGAAAAGGTTGCCCAGAAAAGTTGTGGGTGCCCCATCCCTGGAAGTTTTCAAGACCAGGTTGGATGGGGCTTCGAGCAACCTGGTGTAGTGGGAGGTGTCCTTGACCATGGCAGGGGGGTTGGAACTAGATGATCTTTAAAGTCCCTTCCAACCCAAACCATTCTATGATTCTAAGATTTGGATTTGTTTTTTCAGTGGTATCAAGTATCAAGTTTAGTTACTTAAGTGTAAAAATTTTGCTTTGTAAAGGAATCAAACAAACAGTATCTTACACACAAATGAATGAACACCATTAAACACTTGCACTGCAGAATACAGAAGTACACACCTCCCATTACAGATATATTCTCCCCCTTTTTTTAATTAGGCATATGAGCAAAGCCATTTTTGCTACCTCCTTATGTGAGGAGATTCTTCTGAAAGATGTGTACGGTAGGGCAAACAGATGCAAAGAATTTCTATACAATGAAAATCATTCATTCCAATGATGAAATGTACACAGATCTAAATCTTTGTATCAGTAAGTCAAAGAAAGATTTGGCATAGAGTACATGCAAATTTTTTTCAGAGAAAAAGCGTATCAAGTAGCTTGCTGAGTAGATTATTTCCCTCTTTAACAGCACTTTATAATACCAAAGAAAAAGCATATAAATAAATAAATGCTTCTCACTGGCATCTAATATTTGTGGCAATAGGAATAACCATATTCTAATCACTAGAGTATACTTAAAAGTAGCAAGGGAATACTAAACTTCAGTTTATCAAAATTTGAAAAATATAAATATCTCTCAAGAGAAGGTAGCAACAACTTGAAATAAAAAGAATGTAGGAAAAGCACAACTACTCAAGGAAGTCAAAGGGACTCATACAAATGAACACTTTTCATTTGTCTTTTCTACAGTATGGAAAAGAGAGGTAGTTTTGAAAAAAACTTTGGAGTCTCACAGCAGGTTATTAATTAGATGTAAAAGCTGAGAAGAAAGAGATTTTCAAAAAGTATTTAGAGTGCCAAAAGATACAAGCAGGTATTTAGTGGTATTTTCAGAAGCAACTCAGCTGACTAAGCATTTAACTGCTATGATCAGACACTTTTGAACATATGTATTTAGAAAGTGGCTCCAAGATTTTTTCAAACATCTAAATAATCAAATTTAGCTATGCTCTCTTTTCTCTATACACCTCACTAATATGAGTTACACTATATTTCACTACCTTTCTTGAAACTATGTCATATTAGATGACTTATACAGTAGAAAACAGGATATAGTATATAATATCCTTTTTTCCCCCCCATGGTAAAACAAACTTGCTTATCTTTGAAAAAAACTTTAAATTATTTCTTAAAAGTTTCAACATAAAAGGTGATCAGTTTAAAAAATATGAGATTTTTTTTTCTACTTTCAGTAACTTTGGAACAAAACAGCAAGATCAAAGAAAAGCATTTACACTTTAAGTATTCAGCTAAGGTACCTGCATTAGGAATCTGAACTTACATGTTATAAAATCTTTAGTGACAGCACAGGAAAGGGAAAAAAAATGTCCTCTAGAGAAATACATTGATTTAACAGCATCCTAAATCAGGCATCCAAGCTAGAAGCTAATGTGAGACTTCTTAAGACTACTTTATAGTTAAGGTAGCTTCTTTTCTCTTTTATATCAGTTACACAGGTCATGTCAGTCTGCTAACTTCTCCCAAAACCACTGCCTGCAAAGCTGTGTTGACATAAGGCAAGGTAATACTCTTCTATTTCTTCCACATTGCAACTAAAATTGAACACTGACATCAGCAAATAAGAACATTTGCTCTGCTTTGTAAATGAAACCATTTGTTCAACAGCTTAAGTCTGAGTAACTGTTAAAGCTCTATATTGTACAACAGTGCAATATTGTTAATACCATGATAGCATACAGATGTCACAATGTTGAAACAGAAAAATGAAAGACAGAAAGAAGTAATGAGAAATCCAGGACTTGAGTAAGATGAACAATATATGACTACTGAAGTAAAAAATAGAAGCGTCTGTAATAACATATGTATCTGAAAGAAATAAGGTAAAGTTATTAATAAATTAAAGTGCTAAGCCAGTATTTCCGGTTTTGTTCCTAGAGAATTCCAACTGGCAAAGGCTCTGGAAGCGTGGGTGCTCTGGAACACTGAACCTTGATTTGAAATCCTGACTTTTGGGCACAAACTGTAAATTGTTAGTGACCTCATTTATAACAAAAAAAAAATAAATATTCAAACAAAAAGGACTCTCCCTTTTACTTTTGGCATGCTTCTCACAAGGAAAAAAAAAAAAAATCTGTTCTACAGCATAACACAAAAGCCTGTGAGATTACAACTCCCTTCTATTTGAGATGTATGTTGCTATTTTTTATATTTTTTAAAAATTGTCCAAAGTGCTAATTTTTTTCCCCATCCCCTAAAAAATAAACTAATTCTCCAGTTCAAAGACATATTTAGAGATCAGGCCTTTGCAGCTGAGGAAGTAGATGGTAAGATCCCAAGCAAGCAATTCAGATTTGGGAAGCATTTTATGAATTATGTTCTGAACTGCTTGTGTAGCCTAGCTGAATTTTTTAATGCTGCATTTTTCAAATAAACAAAATGATAGAAGCAGAATTCATGCATGTTGAGATGTTGAATATTTGTAGGAATAAAATAATAAAATCAAAATTATGACATAATAATGTAAAAGCTTTCCATTTAACAAAGAATTCTGAAGTAAGAATTCCAGACAGCTGTAGCTTTATTCACAGGACTTATAAGTTGTGTTGTATTAAAATTTGGCCTTCACAAGAAAATTCAAGAACATTTGCTTTCCATTTTGTTTTAAATTCAGTGAATGACAATGTGACATTGTAGTGGTTATGAGGAAAGCCTATTTGACAGATGTTTTCTTCGACTTTATAAGTCAAGAAACATACAAAATATAATTTGAACATAGTGTTAGTATTTATTTCTGGGGCAATCACTAACACGTATGTAGATGTAGAGAGCAAAAAACCCTATGCATTACTTAATCATTTTATTAGAATTAAAAAAAATAATTATTGGTTCTACACATATACCCCTGGATCTGTTCCATTTTAGCATCCATCTTCTACTGAAAATTACCTGAGATAAAGACTTGTGCAGTGACAAGGAAATAAATGTGTACTGAGTGCGTGGAGTTTGTCATTGACATGTTTTGTACCCCAATCATCTGTGTTCAGAATCAAAGATCAAATGCAAAAATTGGCACAGAATTCAGAAGATTAATTTTGTTCTGACCTCCCCTGAAATTTGTATGATGAATCAGAATAAGAAGAATTAAAACACATCAAATTTTTATGAGCCTATATTTAGTAACACCTCTCCTCACTACTTAATGACCTAAGTTGTAATAAAATGAGCCACAGTAAAACTTCCGTCAAAGTTTAAGAACTTTGAAAAGAACTATGTAAATTTGGGTTATTTTATATAGATATATATATATACACACACACACATACATATATAGTTTACTTAAGTTTAAACAGAAGATATCCTAAGCAATCAGAAATGACTAATTACTATTTTAAATCCATAATGACACTAATTATAATTCCTCTCTGTCCATATTAAAAAATGCAATAGCCAAAAAAAACCCAAACAAAAGATGTCTGGAATCCTCTATTTATCACTCCCCTAAGAACCATTCCCAGGTGGTGACTTTACTAATAAAAGTTCAACACAGTATATTGCATTATCACCTATACTATGTTTCTTTCCCTCTTCTGTCTCTCCTAACAATCTGACTCATATGTCTCCTGATAAATAATACTATTTAGGTTTCATTATAGATGCAAAACTAGATGGAAACCACAACATAGACATTTTCCAGTAATAGTAAACCATGATTTTATCAGCCTTCATCCAAGTCAATACTTCTGTTGGGACTACTTGTATATTTATTCTTCAATGTGAACAAACTCTCCAGATAAAGAGTAGTTTCAGACTCAGATGGCCAGTCTAAATAAACAGAGATGTCATAAAGATTTGCTGTGTTATGCATTGGCAGACTCTAACTGGAGACAGAACACATAGATGCCATCTGTTGATTTTCATAAACGCTCAGGACATTTACAGACAGGAGGCTGAGAGAGATGTAAACCAGCACGGTCACAAATATTATCACCATACAAAAGCAAGCTCAACGTGTGTACATGTGCAAAACCACAGAAAGATATTTTCATTGAAGCAGTGGCTTTTTATATTATCATTTCATTATACTTTCATTTGGTTGTTTAGTCCACATCAGCTGTTACCTGGGAAAACTCAGATTGCAAGAATGCATGGAAATTCAAAGCTCAAAACCTGACATTTGATATTTTTACCCACTTGAACAGTTTAGAAAACAGATTGACTCATCTTTCAACACCCCATTGAACTACAGCATATACTATTAATAAGTGAGTCTGACTCATGTATATGATAGTTTTTCTCTAGCAGTATCTTCTGCTCTTTGCTTGAAACTATGCTACCCATTAAAAAACCCTGTATTTTTTTCTATTTTAAATATATATTAATAATAATAATATAAAAATATTTAAAAATAAAAACCAAATAATTTTTTATTTTAAATCTATATTAAAAATAATGATCTTTGAAAAAAAACATTATATGGAATTTGTGACTGATGGGGTCAATTGTTTGATATCCTTCTTGTTTCTTATTGATCCTCAGGAAAAGTATTATATCTCAGCCAGCAGTACTTAAGCTTTGTTCTATATTTTAATTGCAGACCATTTTTTTTCAGGAATGAACTTAGCAGAACGTGCTACGTGAGCCTGAGTAAACATAAATAAATTATAAAATTGAAAAGCTTAAAATTTTGTGTTGTCCTAATAAGCAGAGGTCCTTGAAAGTTATTTCTCCTTCTATGTCTTATTACAGACAGAAACTCCTTAAGTCTCCTCCCTGCTTCTTTCTGGGATGCAAAAATACCTTGCTATGAACTCAGAATCAATATTTTCTGACATTATAATGCACTATATATTGTGCTATATAGATAAAAAAGGAAAAAAATAAATTGCTGATACTCTTTTTAACACATTTCTGAAACAAGGCCTCCTAAACGCACACAAAATCTAGTGTAACTGTATGCAGATTGTACACTCCTAGTTTTCCTTTGCATATTCGTATTTGTGAAAGTTGATGAAATTCCCATTTGTAAGACTACCATTTTCATGGTAAAATGTCAGGTAGAAAATCTTACTAAGCAAGGTTGAATGTGGCCTAAAAAACCCTAATTATCTCCAAAAACCCACTTTTCCTGTACAAACTAAACAGCAAAGACGACCACAGTGGAAAATTAATATGACTGATTTTTAAAATAATGTTAGTAAAGTAGATCTTTAAATGATTACATAGATTATTTAAGTCTATCCAAATAAGGTCACTGAGAGTCACCCATCTTCTGAAGGACAGGTTCTGTCAGTGTAAAAAGACACTATAAAATAAAGACATTTAAGTTTTGCATATGAAGAAAAAGAAAGATACTTCTCTGTTCTTGCTGCTTCTTCAATTTTCTTTCTATGGCTTGATTTTATCACATCCAGTGCTATGCTGTAATATTCTTTGTGCATTTGACTCCCATACTTTTGGGCAGAATGATAGATAAATATTGACCCAGTAGGAATTCAGGGATCATTTCCAGTTAGAAGATTATTTGGTAACTGCCTATGTTGAAAATGACTCAGATTAACTGTGCAGAAGAAATACATACGTAATACTATCTAGGTCCTCATCATTGATACACATATAATTTAGTTTCTGAATTAAAACAAAAACAAACCATCAGAACCAAGATTTAAGAATGACAGCAATCTCCAGGAGAAACTCAAAGTTCAAGGTAGCAGCTTATCCTCATGTCTCCAGAAACTCTTGGCCTATAGTAAACTAACACTGCAACAGGATACGTCTCAACACAACAAATATTACTTGAATTCTACTCAGATTGTATATATAGTTTTGAGAGACCCTTTTTTTTTTTTTTTTTTATTCTGCACTATTACACAACAATTCTTTTTGCCTGCCATCTGACAGACATTCCCATCCTTTGTGTTTACTTTACTTCCTCAAAGCTGAGGCTGCAAAAACACAGCCAGCAGCCTCATACAGCTTTTCATGGGAAACTGCCATTCTAACCTGGCACCTAGCTTCATATGATTATTCTCCCCAAGAAGTTAAAAACTCTAAGATGAATTTAAATATTTATGCCAACAAAGAAACTGATGAAAAGTTTCACCACAAAAGAAGAAAATGAAAACAATGTAAGCCATTACTGAAGTAGCTCTTCTTGTGAAAGCTCTGACGTTCTTTGCTTGCCAGTCACCAGCACCAGCTCATCCTTCAACTCCTGGATCTCCTTTTGCAGCTGGACAATCATCTACAAACAGCAAGGCATAAACCAAGCATCACCGACAAATGAATAGCTAGTTTATGATTTTTGCATCAGAAGGCTGAGTTTAGGGAAATATTATACTTTGGGTTTTGTTTTTTTAAAAAACCATCCAAATGCCTTAAATACACCAAGCAGTTTTTTTCCTTTCCCATTTATAAAAACAAGAAAACTCTTCCAAACTCAGTAAATTCTGTGTGTTAGAAGACATGACTGTACAGAAGGAGTTCAAAAGATTGTTTGTAAAAGAGAAAACTCATTTTCCATAGGAATAAAAAGAGCTTTCTGACTCATTAGTTTTGCCTGTTAGTTATGAAAACACATTTAAAATAGAACTGGTGTCTTTGCTAGAGAAAGGACAACCACACAACAAAAGTGACTTTTTTTACCTTCCTTTTATAAAAAAGAAATAAATTTTTTAAATCTTAGTAATTTGATCTTAACTTTTACTTTCATATAATATTCTAGTCATCAGAATTATATCATACTATAATGTAGGATGTACCAGCTGCTAACAACAAAAAAATAGTACAAATAGTAGAAATCAACATAATGAAATTTAATTACATTAATGAATAGCAATGATTGAGAAAGTGACTTGGAGAAATGTACTAGATTTTAAACTCATAGGCACTGCAGCCTATGCTTTTGAAAAAAAAAAAAAAAGTCTGTATAAAACCATATTTTACAAATCATTAGCCTCCCAAGCTGAAATTATACAAAGTGGGGACAGTATGCAAATCCCCAATTCTAAAACATGAATGAGCAAGTTCTTGAATACTTTATGATTGATCATTTTAATGATGTATCACTTTACAATGTTTCAAATATATCAGGAATCCAATAATATTTTAGATGCATACAAGTACACTATTTCCATGTGCAAAATAAGTTTCCAAGAGAAGAATGTTTTCAAGGAAAAATGAATCATTCTTGATTGCACGCAATTTAGAGAAATGATTGTTGAAACTGACGGCACATTTTCACTGAATGTTAAATTTCTTTCAAACTCCTGTATTTCTTTTAATGCTTAAATTTAAGCATGATTTTATAAACTTTGAATGTGTATTTTTACTTTAAAAATAAAGATATTCTAAATGTACATATGATTATTAATTCTATTCTGTTAGTATTCTATTAATACTATTAGTTCTAAATTTACTGATAACACATTTGTTACAATATAGTAGGAAAGGCTAAGATACAATATTTTATTTAAGAATCTATTAAGGTGGTGAGCTGTTAATTACAGATACTGCAAGACTACTTCAAGAATATTGCAAGCCAAACATTTTAATCTGATTTTAGGCTGCCTCACTCTGATGTAGTCGGTGCCAATTGCTGAGTCAATAACATGTGGGGCTGGAGTATAAAAGGGCTGAGAGCTGAACTGATAGTATCAATCTGACAACAACAGAAATACTATTTTCAGGATATGGATAAGAGACTGATTCTTCAAGTATTAAGAAAACCAAAAATCTATAGAATTCTATAGAATAATATATTCGTATCTCTTTTAAAATGAATGGAAGAGGAGTGTGGGTTTAATTTAGGCTTAGCAGTTTGGTTTTCAGTTTAAATCAAATCCTTTGGTAATGAGCAAGAGAAGTTCAAAGCTGAGTTGCTTGGAAAGTACAATAGGTACAAGTTCATCTTCTTAGTAAGATACACAGTCAGAAATTCTCCATTATGGAGAATAAACTTTACACAACAGTCAGACTTAACTCAGATCTACCAAGGGGTGATATGCACTCCATTTATAAAGCATGTGTTCAACATACAGATGATAAATACTGCAAATAAATGGCATTTTATTTTATGAAAAAAAAATAAATTGTTAAGTCCAGCACTTTACTGAATAATCAGGTTGCACCCTTGGAATATACTTCAGGTGGCTACAATGAACAACAAATTCCACAATGAGCACAGAGGCATATAAAATCTAGGTACCCGTGTTCCCCTGCCTTTTCCACAAGAGGGGATAGTTTTCTAACTCTCATGAGTCTGCTTTTGCTTTACTTGCTAAATGATCCAGCAGAGCGACACATACCAAATTTGTGGAGTGTAGTTCCACAGGATGTAATAAATGTTCATGAGCCTGCATGTGTTCCACCTCAATCAGAGGCTTCTGTGGCCATGTTCAGTCGTACAGTTCCTACTGCTTTTTTTATTATTATTTGTTTATTTTTTGACTGCTCTTTTTTTCACATGTGTAATGCTGTTACTGTTAGAAATTTTTTTTGGAAACAAAAATAAGTAGAATAATAATAATAAAAAAGAACACCAGCAGAAACCCTGAGAAGAATCTCCTATTGCCTTTGAACTTCCAGCACAGAGAAATAAAGCACAATCATTAACAATAACTAAAACATGTTAGTTGCTGTCAAGTAACACTAAGTGAAATAGTAAACCATCTAATCGCTTGATTTTTAGAGAGCAAATTTTTCTTATGCTATATAAACTAGCATTTTGTGGTCTAGCATTCAAGGCAAAAGTATTTCCTAGCCAGATCAGAAGATCATATGACAGCAAAATACATAAAACTTGTAATTACAAATTAGTCACAAGAAATTTAGAAATACAGTAATAATTTTTCCCATAAAAAGAATGTTGATGTAGTTAGCATATCATAAAAACATACAGGACTAATGAAACTGGGATCTTTCATTCAGATTTTATATACTTCAGAGGCAAAAAGCTACAGTTCAATTTTATAATTATGCTCTTAAAAACTGTGTTTTAAATATTTTCTGTTTATAAAAAACAGAATAATATAATAGCTTAACTTGAACTTTTTTTCCATCTGATGTCTCTGTCACAGAGACAGGGGATATGCTTTCTTCATTATATCCACATATGCAGCTTTGGCATAACCAGTGTAATCTCAATCAAACATTTCCCGTATCAGAAAATGTCTGATACGCAGCACACAATCCAGCTGATCCACTAGCTATCACTATCTGCGATACTATGTTGAATTAATCACTCCTTAATAGGTGTACTTAATACTTACAAAGGAAATAAATTTTTCAGGTAATGCAGAAAGTTACATTAAATAAAGTAAGAAAGGCCTCAATATAGAAGAATTTAAGATTACAGACCACATCTTCAAACAAATCTGGTATTAACAAACTAGAGGCATAGAAAAATCTTTCAAAGGAAAGAATACTAAAAAGAAAAAAATAAAGTACATTTTTGTTATGCACATTAAAAAAACCAAACTTGTTTTCTTTATGTGGCAATGCTTTGTGCTTTATCATGTGGATTATTACTTTTAACCTTCTCTGTACTTCCTAAATCCCTGATCCATTCTGCTGAGCTTCTCTGCAGTTCTTTGGAATGTGAATATGAACCTAATGCTTTACTGTGGAAATCCTATTTCCACATTGCATTTACTTGTCCTCCTTTTTTCTTCATCGTAATTTTACAGAGTTCTTTCTTCCTAGCTAAAACATTCATTGGGCCAATCTCAAGGAAGGACTGTATCTGTATGTTTCTTAGCTTTTAATAAGTGAACTATTTCAGTGCAGCAGTATGCCTTCATCAAGTGACAGAAATCAGATTTTTTGAGTTTCAGGGACATCCATTTAGCTGTGTTAGAAACTAAAACCCTAAGAGAAGCAACACAGAGACAACAATGAAAGGGACTATTACTCATCAGATGCCTTAAGAGCTGAGAAAGCCTTTAGAGGTTTTATAAAGGTCCATTTAATTATAATTATTTCCAAAAGTAAAAAGTAGAAATAGTAGTTATTTTATAGAAAAAAAAAAGGAACTTGCATCAAGAAACAATTTAATGGGATGATTCAGTATAAAATCCTCAACATGCATTTGACTGCTACTGATTATTGACACTTAAAACAAGCAAACTGCCCCCAGACTATTCTTACCAATCTGGGGTCAATTTCTTCATTAAGAACTGCTTCATTCTTAATCAGAGCAACTCGTTGTGCAAATCTGCAGGTTGATATAGATTCCTGAGGGGAAAAAAAAAAAGAGAAAAAGAGAAAAAATTCAATTAGTCTTGTACCAGGTAAGGAGAACAGACTGCTAATGAAGTCTTTGAACCATGTTCTCATTTTTGTATATTTTACAGAACTAATCTATTATTTCATATACCAAAGCAACACTATACAAGGGAAATTAGGTTAACTGTCATATTAATGACAGTGACATATAAAGCTGTCAAATCATAGTACATATTTTATTTATCCAGTCAATCCACAGTTCAACTGTGTTTCAGAAGAGTCCCCAGCTGCCACTAAAATATAAGAAAGCCACTGTTCTGAAGGTAAATAAATTAAAAATAATAAATTAAAAGCAAAAATTAACTAAAACTTTTGGTGAAACTAGAACTAGAGAAATACATGTAAAAGAAGCTGGGAGAAGAGATGAGGTCCTGGACAAATGAGAAACAGAACTGGGAGATTTGGAAATAAGGAGGCAGTATAGGAGAACTATAATAGCAGATGAAACACTGTTGGAGAGATAAGCTAAGATGCAGTGTGGGAGGACAGAGAGTTAAGAAAGAAAAAAAAAATACAGAACTGAATTTGTGAAGGAAACTGACAATCAGTGTAGTCTCATCCAGGACAAAGAATGAAATTGGGGATCCCTAAATATTGCTCCCTCTTCTAAGATCAGCCAATACTAACATACCAGAATCCACTAGAGAACTTAATACCTAGGGAATAAAAAGCAAGTAATTGTTCTCAGATGGCTCAAAGAATCGAACATTTCACTGAATTTCACTGAATTTTTTTGGAGTTGG